>JAOYND010237309.1:0-13379 GCA_025802135.1 Lagerstroemia fauriei
CAAAATGTGATATTGTTGCATTTGGAAAATTACTTAATTGGTTATAAAGTTTAGTAAATATAGTTAAAATGGTTGTCTAGTTAGTCATAATTAAATAATTTCATGAATTTTAAACGTACAAATTTTATCACTTGCACTGTAAAATTTTAACATATATAATCTTATAATATTATAATAAATTTTACCGCCAAATATTGTAATTTCATATGATAAGATTGATTACAATAACTCAAACGCTACCCAGTGATCATTGAAGTTGCAGCAATCATCTCCTCCGGAGTAAATATTTACTCGGTATGTAATATATAACAAGTTTGTCACGTAAATCTCTCTTAGATCTTGACACGTGTAAACTTAACTTTCAAAAATTTATATAACAAATTCATTATGCATTCATTACACACTGAATATTTACTCCTCAGACAGCCCTCCCCCACGACTGCCAGTGAACATGTAGGGCCCTGGCGTGACCAGCAATACAAGGGATGCGAAACTCGATGAAGTTGGAATTGTTGGTTTTCAGTGGAGCCAAATTTGACTCTTATCAAAATATAAATAAAATTAGTAAAATTTATATACAAATTCAAAATTCTGTCGAGTTTAGGGGTAATCAATTGCCCTTTACCCCTAAACTATGTTCATGTGTGAAGGTTAACGGTGGGATTATATATAACAAGTCAATAGATATTTAATACACTAATATAATATTTGTAATCTATCTTACCGATCAATTAAACAAAATTCATAGTCGTGTAACATGCAAGATCTTTTTTTCTTCCTGTTTTCCATGATGTCCCAATGCATCGTGGATCGGTTGGTGGATCCGGAGGCTCACATTCGTCGATCAATAACAATGATGGCATCCAATCCTTCCATCCTTGCAGTTGCAGAGATCTTTATTAACCTCAGTGGTCCTCCATTCATTCATTTCATTAGAAACTGTTTCAATTTTCTGCATACATTTCATTAGAAACTGTTTCAATTTTTGTCCATTTTATATTAGAAGACGACATTTGCATAATATTTTGTACATATATATATACTCCAGATTTCACAATTGAAGGGCATAATAGGGAAGTGAAAAATTTACGGGTTTTGGTACATTAACCTCGTTTTCTGATATAAAATCAAGATGTTTTAAATTCAATTCGCTCTTGTAAAATTCTTCATATTATTTATTTATTTATTTATTTTCTAAATTTATAGACCTCTTGGAAAAAAAAATTATTGTTAGCTTTTGCTTTATGTAAGTTCAGTGTAGATCCTTGGGAGTAAATATTCAGTACGTAGTATTATATAGCGAGTTCAATATCTAAATTATTGTTCAAATTTTGATACGTGTAAAGTTAGCTCTCGAAAAGTCTAAGAATTTTACGCTTGCCAAAATCTGAATGATAATTTGCACAACAAACTCGATATATAATGTTCAATCGATCCTTGTGTGTCAGCTTCCCAAGAAAGATGATGAAAATATTCAACGTGTAATACGTAATGAATTTGTTACGTAAGTTTCTCTCGAATTTTGAAACATAGAAAATAGAAATGAACTGAATATTCTCTCAGAAACATGACATCCGGCAAATGACATTAGAGATTTTTCTTTTTTAATCCGAGATTAATAAGATGAAATATAAGAAGAGGCTTTCACTGTTTTGATTTTCCTGAGGTACAATGTCCGAACATATTGCTGGACTAGGACACAAACTCCCTCGTATTCATCCCACGAATGAACTAAAAATTTATCGAGATTTAACCATCCACAACCCGACATCCATCGAAATTCGATCATCCACAGCCCGACCCATATAGATAAGTAACGTTCTCGGTACCCCGAGAGAGGAAAAACCACATCTCTTAAAGAAATCCAAAGACATAGACGGGTTAGATTGGGTTACCAATGGCCCCTCTTGTAGACCCAACTCCAGAGACAGTTTTAAATACATTCTCCCCAATTCCAGGCAATAATAAATACCACAAGACGCGTCCAAAACACTAGGCTCTCTCGTTTTCCATCACCGGCTAGAAGCCATTGAGGTCTTCGATCTCTTCCTTTCAGAAAACTCTCTTCAGAATCTCTATCGATATCTTTTCCCAAGCTTTCTTTCTATCAGAATCTCCCACCTCTGCAATTTTTCTTTGCCGGAAGTATACACTTGAGACTATAGCTTGTCGACCGATCCATACTCAGCCCCAAATGCGTTGCAAGGACTGATGAATTAATTGATTCAGCATCCAGCGATAATTTTACTAGCTAGGATTTTTTTTTTCTTTTTATGAAAGGGACAATGAGGACTGATAATGAAGTGACTGTCTCTGTCTATATTTTATTTTTTTACCGAACTTCAGTATTATCAGGTGATATATCCGATAAATTAAAGATTTTCTCACTTGGATGGGTGACCAACCACAATGGCTTTTTTGTCCCAATGAAACGACATCAGAGGGGTCATCTCTTTTTGGGCCGTCTGTTTTTGTGCATTTTCCAGGATAAGGAGAGCATTTTTTATATAAAATCAGCTCAATCATTCGTCCCCTCGAGGACTATTACATGTGGCCAATGAGGAAGGTGTTACAACTTCCCGTTAGTCGGGGTCGAGTTCGAACGGTGTCCCGATACTTCGGTTATAAAAAAAAGGGAGAATTATATTGGCAGTTCTAAAAATTTGTCATTTCTCCTAAGTCAGTCCTCTAAGTTTAAAGTGATCTTTTCAATCCTAAATGTTTGCTCCGTTAGATATGTGAAGTTCATTCCATTACTTACCATTAGAATGCCGTGACGTGTTACTAACGCCGTTAATTCTTCTAATTTTATTGTTAGTTTGCTGACATGGCACATGAGTTGGCATTTTTTATATTAAATATATGACTATGCACATGTAAAAAGACATTTTATGTGACCTTAAATAAATTTTGAGTGATTTTCAAGATTTAGAAAAATTAACACGACAAATTCATGTCCCGACCTGACTACTCGGCTAGATCAAAATCAATCTAATTGACTTTAAAATAGAATAAATATAACAGTCCCAACTTGAAAAATTCTTGTTCACTGCCGGTTGAACTGGGTAAAAAGAGCTTGCTAAAATAAACCGAGTTGAAAAATGTCAAATTAAATATGTTACCGCCACCACATCAGCCAAATTAACGGAAAAAAAAGATGATTTAACGCCGTCAGTGACACATTAGTAACATATGACGGAATAGACTTAAAGTGTTAACAAAAAAAACATTTAGGACTGAAAATACTACTTTAAAACTTATAGGACTAACTTAAAAGAAATGACAAACTTTTAGAACTGCCACTGTAATTCTAAAAAAAAATACTCATTCACTCGTCACTTCAGTTCATGATTTAATTTTTTAGTCATTCTGTTGGGTGTCCATATTTCTCTTTATATATATTACCATTCAACGGACCACTAATGGCAGTAACTAAGTTACAACTACCATTACCATTATTTTATTGGTTAGAAAATGTAGTCAGTTAACATCAATCTTACTAAGTGGGTCGTTATTTCGTACATATTTTTCTAAGAGTTGTAACTCCCCTAAGAGAGTTAATAAGAAATGCAGAGATTGCAATAGAATTGAATATCGTCATCTATTAATTTAAATTTTTGAATTAAGAATGAGGTCAGTATCTTGTAAGTCTTATAAAAATTTAGCCATGTTGTCAAATCGGTTTATTTTATGGACCCAAAACTCATCAAGTCTGATTGTAAAACTCTGAACTGGGAAACTCGTGTGCGAAAGAGAAAACTCGACTTTCGAGGTGCAGGAGTGTTGATGACATGCATAGGAGTGTGTTTGGTGAGAGGAACAGAGCTTGCATGCCAGGTCTTGTCCTGTTTTGCCTGGCCGCGAGTATCAATGGAGAAATTGGAAACTGAATGGGAAAAATACACTTTTGATTCTCAACATTTCGTGCTTTTATCATTTTCGTTTTAAACTTTTATTTTTTGTCATTCACGTACTCAATCTTTTGAATTTTTACCACTTTAGTCCTTTCGTTACTTTCTCCATCCAAAAAAAGCATATTCCATCAAAAAAATATTTTATCCAAAAATTATTTTTCAACGAAAATATTTTTAAAAAAAACAGATTCCTTCCCTGATTAAGAAAATATCGGTTACTAGCAGGTGTCTCCTCCAAAATTAGGACTTATTTTTCTCAAAATGAGTCATGATTTTATAACGATAATAACCGGTAATCAATTTTCAATTGGGAATGCGTCTCAATTTTGAAGGGGATGTGGCCACCAGTAAAACTCTAGTGATATTTTTTCATTTTCGTTTGCATTTTTTTTCTTTTTCTTTATTTTTTGAAAAATATTTTTATTAAAAAAATAATTTTTGAATGAAATATTCTTTTTTTTTTTATGGAATATGCTTTTTTATATGGAAAAAGTAACGGTGGGAGTAAAGTGATAAAAACTCAAAAGGTTGATGATATGAATGACAAAAAATAAAGATTTATGATGAAAATGGCAAAAGCACGAAAGGTTGAGGACTAAAAGTGTCTTTTTTCCAAACTGAATATATGGATAATATGGTGAACTTGTCGGATGATGATTTTTATTTGACACATTAGTAAAAAGGAAAATATTATTAATGGAGAGAGAAAGATGATGCGACATTTTTTGTTAATATGCTAAATAAAGCCATAATTATCTGAGTTTTCAGATAACGTGACGAGATCAGCTCATCCAAAAATCTTTGGTGTCAATGCTTTATATGCTCCGAAAAGGATGGTTGAATTGGAAAGGCAACGCAACAGTGGGAACTCACTTCATGCGTTTTCTTATAATGTCCACATACTGGAAGTTGTTCACATGATCTTTTTCCAAGAGAAAAAGGGTCCCTTTACAGAAGCAACTCGTGACCAAAAACATGAGGTTCTCATCGTGCCAAATTGGCATAGTATCAATAAATTTTCAACATAGCCGCATACATCACAAAGGATACGTGTAGTGATCTCTATACATTGAAAACTACAGATAGTAGTCGTTGATGTGGTTCGACACCTCTTCTTCTTAAATAAGATCTCGAGTTTGGGCTTCACGGATTGAGAAATTTATGACCGGGAGAGTTTCATCCCCTTAATAGATCTATCCCGCTCGAACCTGTATTAGTAATTAGATTCATTCGACTTCTGGATATTGGATTTTGCCAATGGTTTTTCCATTGCCATACAGATAATCAACAGAATTCTTTGGGCAAAGACTCACATGGCAAATCGTATTCCTCAAGGAAAAGATTAGAACCCTAGGAAGGTCACGACTTCCCTAAGTTACTGGGCATTAAGCTGATTATTTTGAAACAAGAGATTGAAATTCAAGTTATAAGATAATTGGATACCACCAACTATCAGTTTAGACTTTTAGGTGGAAATAGACCCGAGACTCTTGTAGGCTTGGATGGAGGCCGATCCTGGAGTCACAACACACCGGACCTCATGGCCCTTTAAATCCGAGACCAGAAGAAAAATGATCGGATCATGGTTAGTTTGTCCAGTACATAAAAAGTTTGACTCGTATATTAGCCTGATAACTGAAGAGAATGTCCATCTCGTGGCAGTTTGTCCCCCCATTACCCGAGACCGGAAGAAAAATGTCCGGCTTAAGGGCGGGTGTTGAGAAGTCAATCTCACATCGAGTAAATAAGAGACTTAAACATAATTTATAAGAGAATTAGGCACCACAACCTATTATCTTAGGCTTTTAGGTGAGTATGCGCTCGAGACTCTTATAGACCCAGATGTAAATTTAATAATTTCTTCCCAGTGACAGAAGAGACTCGTGGGTCTAGTACAAGGATATGAGATAAATAGAAATAAAGGGGTGCGTAACTCTCACGGGGAGAATCAAACTTCTAACCTCTTAATTGTAAGTCGAAGTCTCATGTCACTGTATAGCGCCCCGGTTCCTCGCATTGAGGTGATTATTACTTGAAATAATGAGTGGCCCCTACACACTTAATACTGATCTGTATGGAGATATTGAAAATGCATTATTTGGAGAAGATTTTAAATGATCTTAACAACGAGAAATAACTAATCAAATTATTGTATTAAGTAACAAATACAATATTTAATCGGTAGTTTTTCACGTCACGTATTAAGATCTGATCAACATGCGATATCTCCCACACATTTGCGCACGTGAAACAAACAAAGGCATAATTGATTTTGTTCCGATGCCATTTCCTTAATCATAACGGCAATGTTATGATGTTACATTATATTAGGTTAATATTATAATAATCACACCATATGAGATTTGAGCCTTTCGAACACGCAAAAGAAAGCTCCCAATCATTTTCTCATGTTTAAAGCTAGTTTTCAGGGTAGACAAGTCTCAACTTAAGAATAGCTTGATGCTGAAGCTTTCCAACCAGCTGATAAAATGGTAGAGTACGATCTCTCTCTTTCTTAAATCGGGTATCGTGTTCGAGACATGGAGGCATAAGCAGACTACACAGGTTATAGTCATCTCGAAATTCTATATGTATTTTGACCTGATCCAATGAGCGACCTTTCAATATGGGAAAAGAGATCTAGTAGTCGATGTGCAATCTAATCGGTAGATCGACGAAATTGCCATACCCATTTTTCAACCTTAATCTGCAAGGTTAATCGTGTCGAATTTTCGCTGATTGATGCTCCATATTCCATAACTCACTATACATTTTAATTTTTTTATTTATCACATAATTAGTATACCTAAACCCATTGAATAATTAAAAAACGTTGAACACAATCCGATCTTGGGTTCATCATGCCATGTCCTATCATTGCTTTTTTTTTTGCACCACGCAGTATTTCTGAACTAGCTGAAACGCACCTTGAGACTAATATGCGATCGAGTCGGGATCCCTGAAAATTTTCGGTCGACCCTCCCAACTTGAGAATCGATCATGAGATCACTTATTTGAAGGTCTAGTGAGAAAACCATTAGGACAATCTCAGGTTGGTGATCTACTATTTTTACTTTTTATGAATGTCTTAATTCTTATCATTATTGAAATATTCATTTAGGCGTCAATCTCTGTTACCATTATTTATTTCGTGTGAATTTCATTATTTACTTTTTTTTTAACAAAAGAGACACGTAAAATCGGAAAGAATAGAAGAAATAATAAATAAAGGGTGTGAGGAGTCACATTAGTGAGAATCGAACCCGAATTATTTAGATTACGAGTCGATGGTGGTGCCAACTGTATCAAATCCCTTTCTCGAATTTTATTATTTCTGTTTTCCCCTTCTTAATCATTTTTTCTATGGGCTTGATCAGTGGATGAGCTGGCCTATAATTTAATAAAATTAATAGTGAATTCCATTTTCAAATTCCTAATTAATTGCTTGCCGCCATCAATTTGGAAAATATGGGCCATGATTTGAAGTGATGGAGGCATTATTTACGCAATAAGTAGTCAGCGTGTAATATATATAACGGGTTCATCGAATAAATTAGTATTTAAATCTTGACATGTGTAAAATTTTTATAATTTTCGAAGGTCCACGTTGCAGGTGTCAAGATATAAACAGTAATTTACACAACCAACTCATTCTATATCACTTACTAAATATTTACCCATTGTGTGGGAGATTAGTTAACCTATATATATATATATATATATATGTAATTATAGAAATCGGAGATACCGTGAGGGTATAGCTCTCGATTCCCCGCCCAATGGATATAAGACATACGGCCAATATGATTTTGACACGCTTATTAATAATATTGATGGGTAAGAAATCGGGGTAGGCTAGTAACTTATACGTCAAATTACTACAATGGAATCTATATACTATATACTAAAAGAGAGTTTTAACAACTTCTTTAGGATAGAGTAGAGTGAATTTCTTACTCTCAGTACATTTGATGAATCTTTTTTTTCCTCCTCTTTAATTTTTTATATCTAATATTTTCCATAAACTTTAGTATCTTTTTATTTACATCATTTTCATTATTTACACATTTTTTCCATCTCTTTTCAAATGGATATTCTATAACCAAAAGTTTTATATATAAGTTTTTTTATATTTAGATAAGATGATTCAACTTTTAGAAAAATTATAGTTTCGTAAACATGTCAATATTATAAAATGAGAACAACCTCGGTCTGGTCATTTTGCAAATTGTTATTTGTAATTTTTTATTGGCCGGAAATATTAATATAATAATTAATGATGAGTGAACAAAATTATATATTTTAGGTTTGACCCTTAACCTTTGCACTTTTCTCACTAATTTTTCACGCTCATATAATCTTTTTTAACTTTTTTTTCTTTCCACGGCAAAGCCCGGAATTTTGATTTTAGTTACTAAAATTACTAAAATTTGCGTAATATCTTCAAAAATTTTCCCGAATTTAGAGGACGATTTTCCCGTGTTCCTTAAATTCATCCCTAGCAGAACCAATTAAATGAACATATGCAATTATTTAAAATGTGTAAAATCACGTTGATCTTCATCGTCCATTATTATATGGGAGAAGTGGGTTTAGTCTCACTGTTAAACTCCTCAAAATACCGTTGATAAATATATTCTTAACTAATAAAAAATGCAAATGAGGATGAAATAGTAAAATTACTCAATAACCACAACTACTAAAATAATAACTACTATCTAATATTTTATTCTAACTATATATTTTATTTATTTACTTATTATACACTTTTTAAAAGTTAATCATCTTTAAAAAAATTAATACTCAATTGTTAAAAATAAGAAATTGTAATCTACTGTGTAATGGACAAAATTACCCTCAAACTTATTCTATTTCACAGCTAATACTAAGTACTTAATTGTCATTTCATATGCAGCGGTTACTTTATTCCAACTTTTACCCACAATCCTTTTCATGTTCACATGCAGCAATTACTATCTTTTTTTCTTCACGAAGATTTTTATTCTGAAAATGTATATGATTTCTTCAAAACTGTGATTATTTGAAGTTATACGTGGGAATGGGGAAGTTCGGTTAATTTGCTTAATTTACGTATAACATCATTTTTATCTTTTTCAATTGTATTCGATGATATTCACCGCGCGTAACACGTGTTGTTCACTAGTTATTAATAATGCTCCACACGGAACATTGGAAAATTAGTCCCATTTTATGCGGGGATTTTAACGTTGGATTGAAAAACTTGTCCGTCTGATAAAAACAAAGAGAGAGAGAGAGAGAAAAGAAAAAGGGAAAACTTGTCCATCTGTTCGATTTTCTCCATAAACTCTTCTTAGAAAAGCTAATGATTCTTACACAAAATATGAATATAAGATTCGCTCGATTAATTCCCACGGTTAATGTGTATCCCCGGAAAACCCGATCCGCTCGATTACCGCATAAAAAATCGGTCGAGAGAGACAAGGTTTCCGAGATTAGCTGCAAGAGCGGTGTTGGGATTATATTAGACAGTCCAATGATATTGGCACGTTGGCTGACTCTTGATGTCACCGGGCAGGTATCGGTCATGGGAGACATAATTCAATTCTTTTTTTGATATCGATGGTGTCCGAGCCGGCCGCCGGAGCGACAACGATTCTCGACTAGTCCACCGGACGGCATATTGTACGGCCTGGGGCCCGCCATTAATCCCCAAATACCGTCCTCCAAGAGGTTCGAGGAGACATAATTCAATTCAAATGGTGGAAGGAAGAAATTTTCAAATCCGACGGGTAATGAATTAATTTGGAGACTGAATGAGCAGCCATTTTTGGTCAAACGGTCATAATTGATTCCCCACAGTTTTCCCCGCTGCATTCAATTTAATTAATTATTGGACTGTAGTTATTAAAAATAATTAATCAAGCCTGACAAAAAATGCTAAACCATTTTTCTATTAAAAAAAAAAACCTTGACGCTCAAAGAAATAGAGTTCGGTGCAATGCAAACATGATCAAGAGATTCATGTTTCGATTCTCATTAAAGGTACTTCTCTACGTTCTTTATTATTTTGGATGCCAATCTGCGCGAATCGGTCCATTACATATTTGTTTACCTATTACTATTATATGCAAACTTTTATCTGTTTTGGTGTCTTTTTCTGTTTTTCATATTTAACCTCCACCTAATTTACATATTAAAATATACGATATACACCCGTTTTACAAATGCCTCTATATTGAAGGATAAAATAGTAATTTCAGATATTTTCTTCTCTTACCCCATATCTACAATATAAATAGTAAAGTCTTTCATTAACTACTCAAATTTCTCACTTCATAACTGTATGATAGAAAATATTTTATCTTTTCACTGTAAATTAAATAATTTGTCATTATTTTTTAACGAATATTCTAAAATCATAAATGAAATTATAAAATATATTGATGATAACTAAGAATGTTTCATTAATTACTATAAATTAATGTAAATTTATTTCAAATAAATTAAATTATTTATAAAAAAATAATATGATTATATGGGTTCAAGTAATGATTGCTTTTATTTATTTTTATTTTTTTCTGTGTGGAGCGCATATTAATTTCTAGTGTCATACTATGTGAAGATACAACTATGGATAAATTTAAGAGGACACGGGAAATCATCAACCCCTTAAATTCGGGAAAATTAGTAAATTTTCTTGTAAAATTTATTGATTCTATAGGTATTTTTATTATGATATCTCATGGACTTTTCTAAATCCTGCTTAGATAAAATAGACGGAAGCTTTTATAGTACAGTTACTGAACTGTTTAATAGTTTAATCCAATAATCCATAATTAAGTCATTGGATTATAGAGTTTTCGTAAAACATACATGTAAGTGTTGTACACTGGATGAGTAGGTGAGAGGGAGCGAAACATGAGTAAAACGAGGGAGGCTGAGTTAACAAGCAGCCTTTATTTCTCGCGCAGGAGCAGCACATGTTTTCCAACTACTCCAATTCCTGTGACATGAGATAATTATAATCGTTTATTTTAAAAAATTAATCTTTTTTTATCAAAAATTGTTTTAAATGATTCCCCACTTGATACCCTTAAGTAAAGATATCGAATTCGGGTTCTTATAAATAAAGAAAATTTTTGTTGGGACACTTTTTTTGCTTACACCACAGAATATTCTCAGGCCAGCCGAAACCCATATCGAGATTAATTTACGGTCGAGCTGCAATCCCTGAGAAAATTTTCATCAACCCTCCCAACTTGGAGATCGATCATGTGATCATACATTTGGAAGCTTAGTGAGGGAACACTATGCCAACCTCAGGTTGGTTTATGTTGGGAAAGTTTTATCACTTAATTATCAGCCCCAAATCAAACTTTTTCTAATGAATTTTTCTTAAGGAAGGCAGCATGATGATGAGCCAATCATTCCCGCTATGTAATGTTCAGGCTTTCGTGTTTAACTGAGAACATATCAGATGATTTGAACAATCAGTATTATCACTGACCCGTCAACGTAGCACCATCTAGGGGTAGTATGGTTTAAGAAACTAACGTCTGTCAAGGCCACAAGCCCAAAAATCTCTTCTGACACTATTGCTGATAGCAAGACTCGAACTTATGACCTCGATTTCACCAAATAACGTGAGAGTGAGCATTGTACCACTAAATTATTGCCCTTGATGGTCCAAATTGAACTAAATTATTTAGAGACCCATGGGACTTCTAGAAAATAAATGTGCAGACAAAAAATTTAATCTTTTCACGTAACAGCATAATTTATTATTGAATGTGTGTGCGCAATATTTCGAACTTGCATTTTGATGCCATGGTAGAATTTGAGATCACTATAACCGTTTATTTAAAAAAATTAATTTTATTAAATAATAATATAATTTATTATTTATTTATTCGATAGACAGAACATTATCGGTCGTTAATCATCTTAACCTTTTTTGCCACGGGACAAAATACGTGACTCAGGCATTTAGAAACACAACTCGTCTAACATTTTAAGGTAGGGCACCTAACAGTATAATTGTATTCCATCGATTATAGATTATGTTATCGACCGTATGTTCTATAATACGCGACATTCCGGGTTCGACATCGCACGTACCGCCGGCATAGAATGAAAAAACATGTTCATGGGGTTAACAAATGTAGTTGGAACATTTCATGTTGTATCGCATTTATCTTCCGTTATTATTATATTGAAAGAATTTGACAGTTTTCATTTCTCAATCTACCCATTATATATATAGATATAAAATCATTAATGAAATTTAGATTGATAATAAAATAGAGTATGATAATAAATTTCACATATTCTCAGTTTTTTTCTCCCACCATTTACTCAACTCTCCACTTTTTTCATACATTTCTTATCTTGTTATATTTATTTTTCATTCTCACTTTTTTTTACTTATATATGTAAGTGTAAATAAATCATCCTTACTTCAAAAATTAATTATAATTTATTTATTAAATTATATATTAATCAATATTTTTAATCTATTTTTTGAGATAACATATATTGTACATACTACAAGTTGACATATAGTATTCCGTATATATGGTCTTTGACCCTTTCGCGTCCAGCACATGACGAAGATCACAACAGTACAGTGATGTGAGCGTCAAGCGACAGTTGACATGTGTAACAATTCAATGTCACTTTGTACGTATAAAAACAAATTGTCACGAATATTGGCAAAATGTTGTTTAAGCGACAAGAAGGAAAAAGGAGCTATTTATTTAACCAAGAAAAAGATGGAACAGGAGCATTATTAAAGATAAGATTTAAAAAATTAAATTTTCTGATGTGCATTTATGAAATGAGAGAGGAGAATTTGAGCAATTAAAACAGAATTTTTTTTTTACTGATACCGTAGTTACGAAGTGGGAAGTGAAAGTGAGAGCGAAGAATATTGACAGTTGTGATGAAAATTTTTGTTGTTGATACTGGTTCAGGTGTCTAAAATTATTGGTTTGCCCTTGAGGAATTTACAAAGATATATGCACAAGTAAATAACTATCATAAAATTTTAATATTTAAACCATGAAAAGAGCAACGTGGAAGAGAAAAAAAAAATTTTAACTGCTCAATTTTTCCATATAATAAAACAGATAGATAGATGATGATAGAATGCCGTGTGATATACCCATCACTTATAAGAGTTGTTCAGATTAGGACTAAGGATGACAATGGGCCGGGGCAGGACGGGTATTTCGATACCCAGACCCGCCCCACACTCTAACGGGGTGGGTCATGCCCCACCCTGTGCGGGTCAGGGCCCGGGTCCAGTTATTAATTAATATTATGTGAAATATAATTGAAAATATGATATAAATTTACATATTTATTATAGTACAATTAAATAAATTTAAAATGTACGTAATTTTGATAAAATATAACGATTATTATCTAATTTATTTAATTGTACTATAATAAATATGTAAATTTATATCATATTTTCAATTA
>JAOYND010237407.1:0-13372 GCA_025802135.1 Lagerstroemia fauriei
TATGAACCATTGGTGTTCAGAAGTTCAATGGGCTCTGACTAATTCAGTTCGAGCCGAGAAGATCCATTAGGAGATAAAACTCTTTTAACTTGAATTTTCTTCATTTATAAGACTCGAACCCGAGACATTGCTTAAGGGAAAGAGGCGTCCTACCACCTCAATCAATCCACCTTAATTAGTATGATTAGATATTATTCTCTCTTCATAAATTAGTTTTATAGACTTACAAAAAGTATTGCTACGAAGTGCGGCTTTTCCTCTAGTATAATCTATTTCGCATCTGCATTATTGTTTGTGTTGTTGCATCGAACCATATTCTTGTAATATATTAATTATTTTATTCTGTGGGAAAATTATATTGAAGTTAATGTTTTTTAATCGAGTTAATTTTACAGTGAATATTATATTTCTTGCATTGTTTTGTGATAAATATTTTTACGGATTCCAATTGGAAATAAAAGAATAATTTTTTTCTGTTCAATAATTAAATTAAAATAATGATAATGCTTAGTAATGATTAGTAAGGATAAGACGTCTCCATGCTTATTTAACTAATAATTATTTTTTTATTGTGATTTAATCGTTCATAATATGTCAGTTCGAGCATTTCGTTACAGGCTCTGTGATCACTAGGTCAAATCTCTTCCACCGTGTTCGGTTTCTCGATTATCGCTCCCTTCTCCATCCCGAAGATTGCTCATCGATTCCACACGTTACTAAGTTGTTGATTTTATGCATTTAGATAGTTTGTGGCTGTGACTACATTGGCCTTTTAAATGGAAGGGGGAAAAAGCAATAAAGGAAATGTCTTCGTTGATATTCATCGTTTTAGTTCACCTGACATGTCCGCAGCTAAATATGGAGTGTCGAACATTATGTAGCAGGGCGACTGAGTCACCACTGCTATTATTCTCCTTTTTTTACTGATAAAAAATGAAGCGACTCTTTTATTAGAGAGTCTTCTTTATAACAAGTATACCAAATTGACAGTACTTATATCGTGTCATAAATTAATAAGATTCAGTCATTTTAAGATTTTTTTTAAATCCTAAAAATAAAAAATAACCTTACGAATAAAAGAACCTTATTGATTAGTGACACCATGTGAGCATTGTTACGTAGCATACCCGTAAAATACAAGAGTTTCTCCTCCTTTGTATCCATGTTATATATTGAGACATATTTTGTGCTTGGTGTCTTTTTAACTTTTCTAAATTACCAATTGTCACGTAAACTTGAAATTCTAGCAGTAATTAGATTAAAAAATAAACAATTGCAAATTTTCTCACTCCAAAATCTCTCTCTTTCTTTTTTTTCCCTCTTATTTCACCGCCATTTTTATCTATATTCTTCTTTGTTCTTTTCATGTATACAAAATTAGACAAGATTTTTCTCCTAAATTATTATTTAATTTTTATTTAAATTACCAAAAAAAATATTAACCACAATCAATACTTTATTTAATAATTCATGTGCTTACTTTTTGAATAATTTTATTAAATAAAAAAACCGTACTTAAAACGATGGACATCTAGTATCTAATACTCGTGATCCCTGATTTTCAAATATTTTTTTCATATTATTTAATAATAATAGATATCCGCATTTTCCCGATTTTGTTCTCACTGCCCTGGTGAACATCCTGCAATTCCTTAATAACTAGCCAAATATGCTGTCTAGGGAAATTCCTAGGCCAATCGAGCTAGAAAATAATATGGTGAATTTAGTTAATAATTATTTAATTCAATAAAAAACATTATATAGTATTTTAAAAAAGTAAATATTATTAATGGATAAACATGTGATGGTGGCATGGTTTTTTCTGTAAACTTCTATTCATTTATTATGGTGAATTTAGTAAAAAATATTATATCGTATTTAAAAAGGTAAATATTATTAATGCATAAAAATGTGACGGTGGCATGGTTTTTTTTCCAGTAAACTTCTATTCATTTATTATGGTGAATTTAGTTAATAATTATTTAATTCAGTAAAAAATATTTATTTTATATTTTAAAAAGTAAATATTTTTAATGGATAAAAATGGGACGTGGGATGGTTTTTATGAGGGGAGAATGACAGCAGAGGTCCTATAACTTTATCATTTTTGGCAATTGAGTCCTATAACTTTAAAAGTGGCTAATTTAGTCCTATAACATTAGTTCTGTTAACCTTTATGTCCAATTTGTCACTGTTCCGTTAACGGAACAGTGAACGCCGTGAATGCCACGTCAGCAAAATAGTAACGGTTCGGACTTAAAGGTTAACGGAACTGATATTATAAGACTGAATTAGGTACTTTCAAATTTATAGGACTCAATTACAAAAAATGATAAAGTTATAGGACATCTGCTGTAATTATCCCCCTTTTTAGTAAACTTCTATTCTTTTTTTGGTAAATGATGGTAGCACGTATTGTTAGCATGTTAAATAAATATTGTCAAGTTTATATTTGACGTGGTACGTTTGACTCATGTACCGATAAGGATAGTCCTATTAAAGTAACGTCGCCAATAAAGTGTAGTCAATAGGAAGTATTTTCCCTTTTTTTTTTAAACGAGGAGTTTGTTATTTCCGAGCACGAACACCCCACAAGCTCATAGTAAGTCTATGTGTAAGACATGTGTGAGTTTCTCACCAAGAGGTACAAGCTCATGGGGAAATCAAACCTCCACCAGGGACGGATCAAGAAACCTCGTTTAAGGGACAACGAAACTCAATGGGTATGTAATATCACAAGTTGAGGGGGCAAAGTTAAATAACTTAACAAAAAATTAAGTAAAATCAAGTAAAATTTATATAATAATTCATGAACTTTCTCAAGTTCCAGGGATGATTGCCCCAACATACCCCAAATCCATCTCTACCTTGGACCTCGTAGAGTTCCACACGATTTAATTCCGCATTCTATCCACTTAAATTAACCATTAGGGATTTCCATTCTGACTACTTTTGATACTACATGAAAATTTTCACGGACCTATAAGAATTTCTTTTTTTTTTGGATAACCGAGGTATCCGAGTACCTTCTGGGCCCGATTAGCGGTGGTTGCGACACCTCCTCCTCGGGGCACAGGCAATAGCCCGCAAACCATGTGTGCCGAGTAAGTCAGGCGAACCTGATGGGCTCAAGAGGGCTGAAAGCCCCTACCAATAGAGAAGCGCCCCTCCTGGTATTCGAACCTAGGAGGTCTTGGTAAACCTCCCAGTGCCCCACCAGTGGGGCTGCTGCCCCGTTGGTCGGACCTATAAGAATTTCGACCTCATATATATCTACCTAAAAAATTAAATTAATAGGTGGTGACATTTAATTCTCTTATATTTCAGAATTCTTTTTTATATATTTCCAATGTAGATATCGACACTAATGGCCCGTTTAGTAGCCCGTAATGGGCTATTCCATTCATGATCCATTACATATGGGATACCTAGCTAATACATGGTTTGGTTGCAATTTGTGTTCGTAATGGGCTATTCGGATTCGGACCCAATTTCAGCCCATATGGAATAGCTATTACAGATCTTAATATACGTAATCCTCATTACGGACCGATTCAATATGGTCCGTAATGGATTTTATTATCTGAATTGCCATTGTTACCCCTCAAAATTTTAAAAATTATAAGATGAACCTAAAAAAAGGAATATTCATGAGTTTTATATATTAATGTTGTTATTTTTGTTATTTTATTTCATATATTTATATTCCTAATCAAATTATTATGATTCATTACTTATTACCAAACAAAGGATATTAATCAATTTGATTCATCCTCAATTCATTTACATGTTTATTACATTCATCGTGAATTATTTTTCAATTACATTCTCTGCTACCAAATGTGTCATAAGTAAAATGACACATTCCATATGTAAAAACTTTACTGGTGAAGTTGTACCGATCAAAACACCACCTTAGAGTCATATAGTCCAACATTATCTTTGTTTAACCAGTGGATCTATTGGATATGCTGGGTTTGTCACCGTCAAGCAATACCGTTTACAGCTGAAGCACTTGGAGTGAAGGAGCTGTTGCCGGCTTATCTGGACCCACATCTGCAGATCCACGATCTCCTCACCGGCGTCAGCTTCGCCTCGGGTGCGGCCGGATACGATCCACAGACAGCAAAAGACGCGGTAATTGACTCTCTCCTTATTTTCTCTCAATCCCGATCGATAATCGGCTGTGCTAAATTTGAAGGAAAAAGGAACTTTGAATTCTTACTGTTACTGTATTCGATCTTGTCCTACCGAACGCCATCCTCATCGGCACATACGGGCTTCCTTTTTCACTCTAGAAGGCTGCCGGCGCAGCAGATGGCTGGCAGCAAGACCGACCTAGGTGTGAGATGCACAACCTAGGCCGAGGTTGGTCGAGGTGGATAGACCCTCTCCTTCCTGCAACATTGAATGCAACGTCTGTTGGGTCTCTTCATGGTTTGGTTTGGCTCTGTTGGAAAAACCATTTCATATCAAGTAATTAATTGAATTTCTTCTAATAAAAAAATTGAAATTAAACAACCTACCTAACAATTCAATTTTTTGTTCGGTTTGATAATTCGGTTCGGTTATTTAGTTTTTTCTGAACACCCCTAACTATATCTGAGGCCTAGTAGCACCATGAGCCACGGTGGCCATCTCAGTTGGGTGGAATTAGGCCTTGATAAATTTTATATAATTCATGAGAGATGAGGAGAACAGATATAATGAAAGAGATAAACGTGGTCGGATATATTCCCAAACTATGAGTAGTCTATTATTATTGGAAGAATTGACCGAATCAAGAATTACATAAGACGACTAGCCTATTTATAAGCTCATAAAATTAAATAAACTGGGAAAAAAGTAATTCAGAATATTGAAATGATATCAGATCGGATATCATAAAATCCTATAGATACTAACTAAACTAATTGTCAAAACGATCTTATAATCAAATATTCTTTTTTTCTTAATAATAAAGATAATATCTTCAACAGTCATTTACCAGGAAGAACCAAACCATCGACTATTTTACCAATCCCTCTGATAATGAGAGTATAATTACCCTGCAAAGCTGAACACCTTTGTCTGTGTGTTACATACTTATTTGATCTATATCAGAGGGTGTTGTCATTATCAGACCAACTGGATCTGTTCAAAGAAAGCATTGCCAAGATAACAGCAGAGGTCGGAGAAGAGAGGGCAGCATCCATCGTCTCGAAGAGCATCTACAGCGTGTGCACCGGAAGCAACGATATCACGGATACGTTCTTCAGGCCATTTAGCGGGCAGCACAACATTTCATCCTACACAGATCTTATGGTGGAATCAGCCTCTAGCTTTGTTCAGGTATCAATCTGTGTAGGTAGATCCGATTTGATTCCTTTGTTCAGTGATGGTGATTGAATAAGGCCAGGGCCAGCAAGACACAATCCAATGACAAGTAGGGGTGTTCTTGGATACCGGTTAGACCTAGAACCGATTGGAAGGTAAATTTTAATGGGAATATGGTAGGTTTCGGGTAGAAAAATGAGGAACCGATTAAAATAGGTTCCGGTTCCAGTTCCATTAAATGTAATACCCGGAACCGGGACCAGAACTGACAAATATATATTTATATTTATATTGAATATAAATCATGAAAATACAACATCTTATCTTACAATTTTATTCTATCCTTTTCTTCCCATCTTTAAATCCTAAGCCTCTCTTAACTCTCATCCTTTCCTCATTCTCCTGTGGCAAGAGTCTTGCCGATCACAAAATTTTTTTCCTATTGCATTCAATTGGATATTTTCAATATTTTTTGGGTATGTCAAAGAAGAAAATTGTTAGATAATTATTCGATTAATCGATTTAAAATTTTAATTTTGTTTATTAACATAAGAATAGGTTTGAACCGGGTACCTGGAACGTGTGGTATAATACAGGTTCCGGGTAAGGTCCGGTTCCAAATTTTATAGGATCCAGTCTTAAATAGGGTAGGGTCCGGGTACCATGAAAAATATAAGATACCCGGACCCCATCACCCCTAACGACAAGCTTCTTGGACTCGATCACAAATTTTGAGTACGAAGAGGACTCGTTGAGGATTAAATACATTATCGGATAGATGACAAAATGAATCCTGATATATGAAAAAAAATTTAGATGGTCCTAACTTACAATGACATAGTGAGGAACAGGCAATCAAATTGCTTTAATTAATATTAATTAGGGTAAATAACTAGAAAATCAGGTGGTTTCCCAAAATTCCACGTATTGTTACTTACTTTGTTAATGGCCTAGAAAATTAAGATGTTTGCTATGTTTTCCCCGTTTATCATTAGTCCATTTTTTCATTATAACGTCGCTAAAATCGCCTACGTGACATCCTATGTGGAACTATAGGACACATATCTATACAGGTAGCTGCCATGTAGAGTTATTGCTGACATTGCATTCAAATTTTTTTTAAAATAATTTAAAAATTTAGAAAAATCAGGAAAAAAATTTATAATTAGAAAAAAATCAAAAAAATTTTAAAATTTAGAAAAATTCATAAAAATAATAAAAATATTTTAAAAAAGTAAGGATAAATTTAGAAAATTCTAAAAAATTTATAAAATTTAGAATATTAGTAAAAAAGGTCAAACAATTGAAAAATTTATAAAATTCAAAAATATTTTGAAATAATTCCAAAACATTATGATAAATTTTGAAAAATATAGAAATTGAGAAAATAATAAAATACAAATATTCAAATTATTTAAGACAAGTTTAACAAAATATTAAAAAGAATTTGAGAAATTTGGAAAAGGTTAAAAATATAAGATTTTAAACAAGAAAATTTAAAATTTTAGACAAAATTTATAAAAACTTTATTAAAAAGGATAAATCGAAAACTTCCGGTAACAACAAAGCCCACAATAGACAGCCACATCTTTTGAAAGCCGTTCGAATTGATGAGTAATGATATTAATATAACAAAATAAATTGATTGGTTGGTGTGGCTCGACGCCAAGGGAACTAGCCATATTTGGCCTACACCGCTCGAACTGAATTAGTTATAACCTGTTTGACTTTTGGATACCGGTGATTTAGGTAAAAATGGTACTACCTTAGTCATAACCCGTTTGACTTCTTTCTTGCTCTCATAACTCATCAATCGAAATAGCATTCGAAAGATGAGGCAGTCTATGGTAGGCTTCACTATCTACTGAACATTTTGGTCTATCATTTGATTTAAGTGTATGAATATGTTTATACTTCCTTGTTTGGTTCTCATAATATTTTAGTTTTTTATAAAATTCTCTAGATAATTTTTAATCTTTTCAAAAAAATATAATTTTTTATAAGTATTTCAGAATTTTCTTTTTTTCAAAAAAATTATGAATTTTTGAATTTTTCTAATTTTTAAAAAATTTATGAATTCTTGAAATTTTCTAATAATCTTAGAATTTTTTAAATTTTTAGGATTTTTAAAAATATTTTCTTATTTTTTAAAATTGTTCTTTAATATTTAATAATTTTTTTAAGTATTTTTATAAATTTTAAATGTCATATCAGCAATAACGCCACATGATAGCTGTTTGTATTGCCACTTGTCTTATAACTCCACGTAGGATGCCACGTAGGCGATTTTAACAACGTTATAACGGAATAACGAATGAGTGACAAAACGAGAAAAACAGAGCAAATGTCGTGATTTTCGAGATCATTAACAAAGTAAGTGACAATATGAAGAATTTTGGGAAATCACGTGATTTTCTAGGTAATTTACTCTATTAATTATGGCAATTGCTTGGGTGATTAACACTAATTTGCTCGTTTGTCACATTTTAATTGGTGCTTCCTCACACTACGTGATGAGGTATGATCACCTAAGAATTTCTCAATAGTGATTGGGTACCACTACCTATAAGTTTAAGATTTTCAGGTGAATATAGGTTTTAACTCTTACTAGAGCAAAGGTCCACACTTTGTAGCAGGAGAGCTAGGCCTAAATGCGGCAAAAAATGCAAAGTCACTTTTGGCCCGTAGGCCGAGGAGAAGGGTGAAAAAAATTAAAACTAAAACTGCTCACTCTGAAGGTCAAACCCGAATGCAATATATAGCTAAGAGTGTATTTCAATTTTACTTTTGCATAACATTATATATATATATATATAGTATAATAAAAGAGGGACACATGTCCACACCAGACCGAAACATCCCATTGAAATCTTGTTTTACTATTAAGTATATAGATATAGATAAACTCATATATATTTTACGTGGTAGCAGAGTAGATTACCGTATGTGGGCCTATGCACCACCACCACGCTAGGTCCAAGAGTGGAGCTAGTGGTTAATTAAGCTCCCCAAGTATCTTGCTCATTACTAATTAATTGAGGATGGAAGAGAATTGTGCTGCTCGAGATCAATTGTTAAAGATCTCAACATGGAGTCTGAACTAGAGAAGGAAAATTCTGAAGCTCGACTTGTGGGAGTGATTGTTACATGGAAATCAGAATGGGTCGAGATGATCTTGGCAGGTGCTACAAATGAAACAGTCGGAAAATGACCCTGTGTTTATGTTAAAGGTTATCGAGTCAGGAGCGTTAGCGCTTTCCCTTTTCTCGCTTCATTTCTTATAGCCTAGTCTATATCCACAGTTGACGTGACTTAGAGTAAATTCGCACATTGCTGTGGGGAAAAATTAATAAGAAAAATGCAAATGCTAAGTCAAATCTAAAGTACATAATTTTATTCACTTATCATTAATCATCCCACCATCACTGAATAAAAAGATGATATATTACTTTTTAATTCAAATTTGTGTAAGTCTGGAAGAAAGACAGACGTATATATGTGAACCATACTCTTTGTACTCGCTCCATTGAGTAAGAAATGGATCAGAATTTAATATTTTTATTTATAAATAATTATGCATTTATTATAATAATAGTAATATGTCCAACCAAAGAAACATTATGAATGATAATATGCAAAATCGTCAAATTGATTTTTTTATTTTATAATATTAGCATGTTTATACAACTATACTTTTTTTAAAATTGTATCCTCATATATAAAAATTATAAAAGTACTGAAAATTTAGCTTAAAAGGTACTTTATAAATAGACAATGTTTTCCGATTTTATACCCTCATTTTATCTCTCATATATAAATTTTCTCGACCATAGAATGTTCATCTAGAAAAAAATAGACGAAATGGATAAATGATAAGAAGAATGTAAATGAAGAAGTATTAAAATTTGTGGGAAATATTAGAAATAAAAAAATTGAGGAAAAAGAGCAAAATGATATCCATCAAAAGTTTGAGAGTAGGAAATTCACTATACTCTCCCTTAGAGGTGTGACAGTAGGAAATTCATCCTACACTCCCAGTAGAGGGTTGTTGAAACCCTATTTTACTATATAAGTATATAGATTAGTGAGCCCTATATAAACCTGAGACTATTGCTACCTAGAAAGTTAAGCTATTAGGTGAGCGGTACCCGGTTCTCTTATAAATTAGCATTAAGCTAATCGATGTGGGATTTTACGACGATTGACCTGTTCTTTCGGGATATGTGAAATTGATTTGCAGGAACTCTACGGATTGGGAGCGAGGAGGATAGGGCTAGTCAGCATCCCGCCGATCGGATGCGTGCCGTCACTTAGGACACTGTGAGGAGGCATTGGTCGGAGCTGCTTCGACGATGGAAATGCCGCTGCCATCCTCTTCAACTCCAAGCTCTGCTCGTTAGCAGACTCCCTCAACTCCCAGCTCCCGGGATCCAAGTTCGTCTACCTCGATGTCTTCTAATCGTTCCTCGACCTGATCGAAAACCCTTCTCAAAATGGTAATTCAGAGATGGTTTTTTAGAATAATTTTCTTATGAGCTGAGAGAGTGATACATATTTATACAAGGAGTCAAGCTCCTATCCAAGGAAATGATTCAAGGGACATTCCTTAATTGGTGGAATCCCATAACTAGAGGAATTAATACACACCAATGTTCAAATAACCCTTTTCTTATCTGTTTGATATTGGCTAGGGGTATATATTAATAATTTGGGATAATTACACTAGCGGTACATAACCTTTTCGAAATATTTCATGTTAGTACAAAACCTTTTTTTCATTGCATTTTGATACAAAACCTTTCAAAAGTGTGTCACTTTAGTACATTCCGTCAACTTTGGTTGACTCGGCAAACTGACATGGACGTCACACAAGCATACATTCTGAAGTGGCATGCTAATATGATTTTTTTAAATGAATAAACATATTGATATCGTTAGTGAAAAGTGGACGAAATATATCAAAGTGGCACACTTTTGAAAGGTTTTGTACTGAAATACAATAAAAAGAAGGTTTTGTACTAACATGAAATATTTCCAAATGCGAGGTAATGCAGGTTTTGAAGTTACTACCAGAGGATGCTGTGGCACGGGAAACATCGAAGTGATTTATCTATGTAACAAACTCAACTTACTCACGTGTATCGACGATCAGAAGTACGTGTTCTGGGACAGCTTCCATCCGACGGAGAAGGCGTACAAGATCATCATGGATCAGATCTTATCAGATAACTTGAACAAGTTTTTCTGAAGGAGAAAGAAGGAGTACATAATTGAATAACCAGAACTAAGGCATGACTCCGTCAATATAGCACCATCAAAGATTATAATGTTCAGACTTTCAGTGATATGGGTTAATTTAAGTGTTCAGTACTCTCTTATTTAAGATCTCAGATTTATGTTTTACAGGCAAAAAATTAAAATTTTCAATTCAATCCTTTATGATTCATCATTTTAACCCATATATGAATTTTACCATCAAGACTTTCTCCTAATAATAAAACCTAGAACCAATATTAGATTTGAACTCAAAAGCTCTCTAAGAAAAGGTTTGTGAGGATGAAATCTTAATCTGTTACCTATAGAAGGTAAGAACCAAAGGTATATTGATACACGTCATACTCCCAAAACTCTAGAGTGAGAATCACATCAATAAGTTTGGTCATTTTAAATGCCATAAGATAAACTTGATAAATTCAAAAAGGGAAAATGTTGGTTTTGGTCCTCAACCTTTTGGACTATGTTCACTTTTATCATAAATCTTTTTTTTTGTTGATTTCAGTCCTCAACCTTTCAAATATTATTTAGTTTTAGTCCTTTACATTATTTTTAATATTAAAAAGGTGATTATGCCTTTTAATATTACAAATATATTTTTAATTACAAATTATAGAATAAATAAAAATTTTAACGAAAAAGAGGATTAAATCTGATCATCACGGTTCAATTACTAGCAGTATCACAGAATGTTGATAACATTCTAGAGGACAGTTTATAGTCGAGTCCTCACTAACCCCTCTTTTCTTACATCGAGAGTTTCTCCATTTTTTACAATTGTAAAAATAATTTGTAATTAAAAATAATGTAAAAGACTAAAACGAAACAATATTTGAAAGATTGAGGGCTAGAATCAATCCAAAAAAAATGTTTAGGTCAAATATGAACATAGTTCAAAAGGTTGATAAAAAAAGATATTCAGAATAATATGAATACAAATTCAGATCTCCTCTCCTTTTTGTAATGAAGAAAATTATCTTAGAGCGAAAAATGAATAATAACGGCTGTAAAATACTTCTTGCACCAAGATAATCACTTCCAACCATCTTTGACTCATTTGATGGATGGTTGCAATCTGTTAATTACTTGCAAATCTATAACTAATCGTCTATCAATACTGACTCTCTATGCTTGATTAATTCTCAACCACATTGATAACATGACCGGGGTTTTATTTCCACGTGGGCCTCTCTCTGTCTTCCTCTTTCCCTAATCAGCCCAATAATCTTGAATCAAATCATTAACCCTGTGTTTGGATGAAGGTGAATAGAGGGTGAATGGAGGGGAAAACTTTTCCTTGTTTGGGTAGTTCTATTTAACGGAGGGGAAAAGGAATGGTGGGGAATTATTCACCCCAATTCCACTGCAAAACCCACTTTTTTCACCACCGAATCGAGGTTGAATGGAGGTGAAATGTAAAATAAAAATTCATTTTAAAAAAATTATCAACTTACCCATTTTACGAGATCATTATAATAACTCTAATCTCACTTCTCTTTCATGTAAATTAGAAACGGGTTGTCGTCTCACTACTCTCAACTCTCTAGTCTTATGTTCTTTGATGTGTTCTAATAGATCAAATATTTTGTTATCGGATTATTTAATTACAAAGTTCATTTTGTTGAAATTAATTTGAATGTATGAAAGCTCTATTAACCCACTTCAAGTAGATATTTGATGATAAACTCAAGTATAACATATACTTAGAAAAGTGAATGCAAGAAAAAAGTCGTAGTTAAGTTTGCTAGGAAGAGGAGTATTTTTATCTATCTATTAATAAGTCATATACATATGAGGTTAATTTTTCTCATTCTTTCCCCTTATTATAATAAATCCAAACAAGATAAGTATTTCCCCTCTATTCTCCTCCGTTCCCTTCCACTCCTTTCCCCCTTCATTCACCTCCATCCAAACATACCCTAACACTATGTTTGGACTGATGGATTTGGAAGGATAACTTATTCTTTTAAATCACTCGTTTGGATATTATTATAAGAGTAGGGATTTGGAGGGAAAAAAAAGTTAATTTGACCATTTTACCATTTTAATTTGGAATACCGATTGAGAGGCATAGTGGTTTCATGATGATCTTAAAACTCGAACAAAGTTATGGTTTCATGATAGTCTTGGGAGGCTTGGTGGTTGTGACCTGGTGGTGGTAGAGCAAGGGAAAGCGTGTTGTGGTCGTAACTTCGTGATGACCGAGTAAGGAAAAATGGGTGTGGTTGTGTAATTATATTATGCGAAATTATTGCGTGCCTAGGTTATTTTTTTAAGTTACGATGGATATTTTTGTCTAAAAATTTACTACCTCTCTAAATTCCCCTAAATCGGAAGAATTAAAAAAGTGAGATTTCGAGGGATTTGGAGGGATTGCGAATCCCTCCAAATCCCTCATAATAATTTACCAAAACGATGGATTATGCTATCCCTCCGAATCCCTCAATCCAAACAAAGCGTAAGTGTCTTATTGAATCTTTGGCTCTTACTCTTGTAATTGGTCCACTAGAAGTGACAAAGGATCCCCTGCGCATTTAGCTTTACGTCCATGTGTTTGATCAGTTCCTTCAGCTTCTTGATGTGCATCACCTCTTGTATTTTTTTTTGTGTGCAAAGGAGGTTCATAGATATAAAGGGAGATAGAAGGAAGAGGGAATAAAGGACACGTGGAATACTATCAATGTTATTTGAACTTAGAATCTCTCGATCTCAAGTCGAAAGCGATATCATTATACCAATTCCCTTTTCTCAATGATCCCTCTTGTATTTCATTCCCTACAAG
>JAOYND010237511.1:0-13371 GCA_025802135.1 Lagerstroemia fauriei
ATGCGCCATTTTGATTCGGCGGAGATCGTTCAAATACCAAGGGAGGCTAACAACCTAGCAGACCTGCTCAGCAAGGCCGCTTCGGGGAAGTACTTTGCACGAGAAACGGGGAGAGTTGGATGACCCCTATCATTCGCTACCTCGAAGGGGATCACCTGCCCGCTGAACCCACCAACGCCAGACGCATTAAGTCACAGGCCTGCCGATATACCATGCTCGATGGGGTCCTCTACCGACGCGGCGCTTCCCAACCCCTGTTGCGATGCCTTGATTCCGACGAAGCAAATTATGTGCTCAGAGAACTTCATGAAGGAATCGCGGGAGTCACCAGGGAGCGAAGGCAATCACACGATTGGCCCTCCGGCAGGGCTATTATTGGCCCACAATGATGGAAGACGCTCGAGCCCTCGTACGAGCCTACTCCTCCTGCTAAGTGTTCGAGCGCAATCTTACACGACCGCCCACGGAGCTATCATCCATGGTCTCCCCTTGGCCATTCGCACAATGGGGAGTGGACATACTGGGGCCTTTTCCTACTGCTGTAGCTCAGCGCCGCTTTCTGTTCGTGGCCGTGGATTACTTTTCCAAGTGGGTGAAGGCTGAAGCTGTTGCCACAATTACCAAGAAGGCAGCCAAGAAGTTCATACTCAAGCATGTCGTATACCGCTTTGGCATCCCACGGATCCTCGTCTCCAACAACGGGCCGCAGTTTCGAGGGAGGACCTTCCAAGAAATGTGCCGTGAGCTTGGTATAGAACAACGCTTCGCCTCGGTCGCCCACCCGCAAACAAACGACTAGGTCGAGGTCACCAACAGAACCCTTTTGCATGGGCTGCGCACCCGGTTGAATGCCCTTGGCAGATCTTGGGTGGACGAGCTCGACAGCGTCTTATGGGCGTATCGCATCACGCCACACTCTGCAACAGGGGAAACCCCATTTTCCCTCGTGTACTGGTCCGAAGCAATCATCCCCGCAGAAATAGCAGTCAACACTCACTGAATAGCTACCTTCAACGAAGCATTCAATGACCAGGTGCAGCGGGAGGAGTTGGATCTCCTAGAGGAAAGGAGGCTGGCTGCCCTCACAAACGTCGAAAAGGCAAAAAGATCAGCGGCGCGCTATTTTAATCGGAGAGTCCGAGCAAGGCAATTCAGTGTGGGCGACCTCGTGCTCCACAAGCACAGGTTCGTGCAGCAGGATCAGGTCAACAAGCTCACACCCACCTAAGTGGGATGGCCCCTACGCTGTTAAAGAAGTATACACGAACGGAGCCTACAAGTTGGTCAACAAAGATAGCTTGCGGATTGGCCCTATAAACGGGAAGTTCCTGAAGCGCTACTACGCGTGAAGCATTCTAGAAGATCCTCCTTTCATTGAACTTAATTCTGACTCGATTATTCACAAGGGTACGTAGGCAGCCTTGATTACAGTAGTTGAGGTTCAGTCACATTTAACAAAAAAAGCTCTTGTATCCTAAACTACGTAATGACTGATCCCTTTTAAAGGTATGTAGGCAGCCTTGAGTACACTGGTCGAGGTCCAGTCACTCTATTAAAAAAAAACACCTCTTTCAGCTGTGCATTGTCCCCTGTAGCGTACACCATGTCATCACCTACGGTGCATCGTCTCTTATTGTGTACAATAGATCGCCTCATGTAACCTGTCATTTCTCGTAGCATGCAATGCATTGATTCCTACGATGGGTTATCGTTGCCTCCTGCGACACATTGCTGCTTCGCTTCTTGCAACGCGTGTAGTATGCCTCTTGCAATGCATTGTCTCACCCTTCCGCAGTGCATCTACCTCCTACAATATGTGCCTCAGGCAGCCAATGTGTCCAACTCTTACATAATACCTGGAAGAAAAGGTAAATGAATAAGAGCGACAATCATATAAAACCACAAAAAAATGCACACTAAATGCATGACTAAAGATATGAATGGCATATGTTAGCTTGCAGTCCCAAGCCGTTGAGGTGGTTGGGTTAACATTGTGCAAAAATAGTGATGGTAAAGCGCATCAACACAAAGTTAGCCGTGAGAAGGTCATAGGGTCAAGTCAACCAAAGTCAAGTTGACCCCGAACAGACCTACAAGCTAAGTCGACGTGAGAACTTGTCCTCCTCAAGGCGACGGTGAACCATGTCGATACCAAGTTAGCCATGAGTAGACTGTAGGATCAAGTCAACAAAACTCAAGTTGACCCCAAACGGACCTACAGGCTAAGTCGGCATGAGCGCTTGTCGTCTCTCACGATGACGGCGTTGGATGTTTCTCATGGAAATGACGAAGCGCGTCAACACCAAGTTAGCCTTGAGTAAACCATAGGGTCAAGTCAACAAAAATCAAGTTGACCCCCGAATAGACATACAGGCTAAGTCAGCGCAAACGCCCATCCTCCCTCACGATGATGGTGAAGCATGTTCCTCACAGTGACAACGAAGCGCGTTGACACTGAGTTAGCTGTGAGTAAACTATAGGATCAAGTCAACCGAAGTAAAGTTGATCCCAAATAGACCTACAACTAAGTCGGCGTGAGCATTTGTCCTTCTCATGATGATGGCAAAGCAGCACTTGTCCTCCTCAAGGCAATGAGAAGTGCATCAATGCCAAGTTAGCCATGAGTAGACCGTAGGACCAAGTCAACTAAAAGTCAAGTTGACCCCGAGCGGAGCTACAGGCTAAGTCGGCGTGAGCACTTGCCTTCCACATGGCGACGAAAAAATATGCTCCTCACGACGATGAAGTGGTCGACACCAAGTTAGCCGCGAGAGGACCATAGGATCAACTCAACTAAAAGTCAAGTTGACCCCGAACGGACCTATAGGCTAAGTCGGTGTGAACACTATCTTCCTCATAGCAGTGACGGAGTGTGTTCTCGACGACAATGGAGAAGCATGTCAATGCCGAGTTTGTTGTGAGTAAGTCGTAGGTTCAATTCAACCAAAGTCAAGTTGACCCCAAACGAACCTACGGGCTAAGCCAGTGCAAATGCCTATCCTCCACATGGCGAATGTATCTTGCAGTTAAATCGACCAAGTCGAGTCGACTTTGAACGACGATCGTGTCGTGGACTCGACCTAATGAACTCGAGCTACAGGCTAAGTCAGTGCACTTTCCTTTGACTGTTGAACATGAGCAGCTAAAAAAAAATTATGAATGCATGACCGAAAAAAAATATAAACACGTGTTTGCATGGAGATTGCATGTCAATTACATGGAGATTTATACATATGAACAGCAAGGCAAATACACGTCAAAAGTAAAGCTATGTGTATATATATAGGAAGGACGAGGAGATGGCCTGCATTCCACATTGATACAAATCACTTGCCCTCCCGAAGAGCCGCTATCCCTCGACTGGTCGGCTCTCTTGCCCAACTATGCATAGTGCTGAAATTAATCGCTACTGTGAGGGAGAACCAGAACACCATCGAATGTTTTCTGTTTGTGGACTCCGATTGGTGCTTCCATGTACTCAACATGATGGTGGCTCAGATCTGTAAAAACAAAAAAAGATCTCTCTATTGACAGTCTCTAGGAATAAGGAGACAATCTTCCTCAACGGTGGAGCTACTACAGCATTTTCCTTCGCAAATCTCCGGCTGAGCTTTATCATGTCATGTCTCCTTTCACGTTGGCAGCAATTCGAGTGCCTTCTTCCTGCGGTACTGGTTCGTGAACCTGCGGGCAATGGTGATATCAATAGCGAAGCTGTTATTCTCCACTGATACACGATGGAAATTTTAGTTTTTCCATGTTAGGTGGTGGGGGGTGTCTCTGTTGATTGCCTCAATGGCCATAGATGCCACTAGTCACCGGATTTCAATCTGCTTCCTCTGAAGAAATTACGAGAGAATGTCAGGCGTCACCACAAGAAAACTGTCGAACACCGACGGATATTACCGATGGAATGCAATCCGTAGCAGTTTTCAACGGACAATCCGTAGCAACTGTCGACGGAGATTACTGACGGATTTACCAACTGATTATCGGTCGGTAATTTACCGACGCACTAATCTGTCGGTAAATTCGTCGGTAATCATGGTTGGAAGGGCGTGGGAGTTTTGCCAACGGATTATTCCATCGGTAAATTCGTAGGCAATTACTGACGGATTATATTCCGTAGGTAAATCCATCGAAGGGAGCGGGAGATTTACCGACGGATTATCCATCAGCAATGTCTATCGGTAAATCATGGAGACGGCGATCACGTGCTTTCTCGACAGATTTACCGACGGATATTCCGTCGGTATTTGAATTTCATTGGCTGGATTTTCCTGCCCTTGCCAATTTTCCGACAGATATTCTGTCGGAATATATCAGAAATGTGCTTATATATATCCCGAGCCCGACCTCTCCTCTTCCATTTCCTTCGGTGATTTCCCTCTAAGACTTGCGTCCACGCCACAACCCACCAAGTCCGAGCCCTAAACCCCGAGCCCCGACCCTCTACACCTGAGCCCAACCAACCAGCGAGCCCCAAAGAGCTCGACCTCAAGCCCCACCAGCGAGCCCCACCGAGCCACGGTCAGCCCCGTCAATCCACCGACCGTCACCCCAAGCCCCAACCAAACCCAACCAAGCACCAACCCGAGCCCCCACAAAGCGCCTCCCCGAGCCCCAGGCAAACCCACCCGAGCCACAGAACGCCACTGCTGGCCACTGCTAGCCACCCCGAAATTTTATCTGTATTTTTCTTTTTTTTTTGAAAAAATATTGTAGATATTCCTAATTAATAAATTTTACTTTCTTGATTGGCTCAATATTTTTTATTAATTTAATTGATTGATAAATTTAACATATAAATAGTTATAAAATTAAATATCAGTATTTGTTAAAATTTCACGAATTTTCCGACGGATCACCGTCGGATGTCAAGCCATTGCGAGCTATCGGTAATTGTCTACGAATATATCGTCGATTACCGACGGATGTCCGTTGGGAATCTGTCGAAATTAAATTCTCGACAAGGGACAACGCGACAGCACGTATCCGTCGGGAAAGTCATTTACCGACTGATTTCCGACGGATTGCCGACGGATCGTTCGCTGGAAAATAACATTTTTCTTATAGTATGAGATTTCTAAGACGACTTTTGTTGGCATCACGCCCGATTGTTGATGCCGGAAATTCGAATGCGACCACAGTGGAAATAACTGAGAAGTAAGAGGAGAAACATGAACACCAGATATACGTGAAAAAACCCTCGACTTAGAGGGAAACAACCACGGACAAAGTGGGAGATTCCACTAGATCAAACCAGGAGATTACAGTCTTCAGGGATACCATCAATCCCAAACTTGGGCTTCACGGCACCGAAACACACTTTCACAACTCGTAAAAGACCTTATTTATAGTACAAGACCATATCCCATTTGATACCCTAGAAAATATTCTCTACATATATTTCCTATATGAAATAGATTACGAGATCCATGATATTCTATTCAAACGAGGAACAATATCCACAAAATCTCTCAAATATCTACCAAGATTTTATCTAGGATATTCCGTGCTTCCAACCACAATCTCGAACATTGATTGTTAGCACATATCTCGTATCTTGAATACGATCTCCAACTCGTTATTCGGGTCTTCTGGTCTTCGAGTTCAGTGGCTTATGTTGAGACATCCCAACAAATCTCCATATTGGCTCGCATGAGCCAACCACGACTAGTTCCCCTTCTCGACTGCTTTGTCTTAACCCTTCATGGGCTCCATCTCATATTGCCTGCGTCGCTCAAGTCCAAACTGCCATTGGACTTATCCGAGGTGCCGGGTTTCGTCAGCACTCCTGCAAGATTCCAGCTGACCAGTTGACAAGCCGACTTTGACACGGCTTCAGCGTTCTCCAAGATCACCACTCCTTGAAGCCCAACTCTTCCAGGCGATCTTGACTGCTTCCTCTGCCTATCCTGAGCACGCTCTTTGCCAATAGAAGTTGTTGCTTCCCTGCAAGTCTTCTCGATTTGCCAACTTCTATCACCACAGGCTGAGTTCTAGGAGTCTTCACCTACTCAACCTTCTCTTTCAAGGTGCCTCCACCTTCTCTTGAGTCCTATCCTTAAGCTGCTCAACCAGAACAGGTTTATCAAAGGACATGTATTTATTCACGAGGGATTTCGAGGTCTTACCAACTGTGCACAATACCTTGCACACGTTCACCCCTCATGCCCGAGATCTTCTGCCATTATCAAGGTTGACCAGACTTCTCCTTCTAGCACGCCTTCAGGCTATGCAAAACCCGCAAAGCCTTCACCTTCATTTGCTGCTATTCGAAAAACATCGAACTTCTCCACCTCGAACCTCGCCACCGACATCTTCGAGATCGGCTCTGATACTAGTTTGTTGGGACTCACGCCCAATTGTTGATGCCAGAAATTGGAATGCGACCGTAGCCAAAATGACTGAGAAGTAAGAGGAGAAACACGAACACCAGATATACGTGGAAAAATCCTCGACTCAGAGGGAAACAACCACGGACAAGGTGGGAGATTCCACTAGATCAAACCAAGAGATTACAGTTTTCAGGGATACCACCAATCCCAAATCTGGACTCTCTCACCCGGGCCCCAAGGCCCCGGGTTCCGCGGCACTGAAGCACACCTTCACAACTCATACAAGACCTTATTTATAGTACAAGACCATATCCTATTTTATATCCTAGAAAATATTCTCTACATATATTTTCTAAATCAAATACATTACGAGATCCAGGATATTCTATTCAAACGAGGATCAATATCCACAAAATCTTCCAAATATCTGCCAAAATTTTGTCCAGGATATTCCGTGCTTCCAACCACAATCTCGACCGTTGATCATTGTTCGCACATATCTCGTATATTGAATATGATCTCCAACTCGTTATTTAGGTCTTCCAGTCTTCGAGTTCAAACTTATGTCGAGACATCCCAAGAACTTTGAATTAACAGTGAAGAAGATCTCGTCCAATATCGAGCGCACAGCATCTGCATAGCAAGACCGTCAAAACTTTATTCGTCAGCCTTGAATTCATACATGTAGAGTAAAATAAAGAACAATATATCATAAAAGAATTATGGCATCCGCCCGCAGGCGTGATGATCTCACAAGAATTGGTGTGCTTCTTGGATGGAGCCAAGCCAAAAGGCTTTCGATCCCAACCCTTTTTATCATTCGAGCGACAAGGCTTGAAGGGCAAGGTGTTGACATCCCGTAAGGTAATTGGACAAAGATCAACATAGAAGTCTTGTTCTTTTAAACAAGCCAAGGTCCCAACAAATCTCTTCTAATGAGAAAGAAAGTTTCCTGAAAATCAGTGAATATAAAGAACGGCCTGGAGTCAACTTAGAAGTGTGAATAAGATTTGTTTGCTTCAGTTGTGTCCAAGATCCGGCGTTAAGATTTATCAAGTAAATCTTCAAAGATATGAGTTTCAATTTGAGGTTTTAAGATACATACCAAATCAATCATGGATATCATTTTCAGTTCTTAGCCACTGACTTCACTAGTTGCAAGTTTTCGTTCCAATTAAGAGGAACCAAGGTGTCATAATTAGTCGTGTAACATCGTCAGCTAAGGACGAGTAGCAGGCAAGTTCACCAATTTGGGAAGCCTACTCATGGAGGGCAAAATCCACGTTGCATGAAGTCGTGAGCGGGCTCATTGTCAAAAGGCAGAGACACATTGCATAAGGTCGTGCCCACTTTCTTAAAATTGTTCCCCATTAAATAAAGGGGAAGAAACAATTTCGAGACATGCCCACATCACACTCGACCAAATCTAGTCGTGTGCAAGTCTCGAGGGGGCATTTATAGAACTCAAAAAATTGCAGCCAATCACAAATTGCCACCTCACTTATCCAATTTATTAGATGCCCAATTAAATGTGGTATTAAACTCTCAAATAATTAAATTTCATAATTTTCTTGATACGTATATACATGACAGGTGTCATCGGAAAATATTCGGTAATTTGTAGTGAAATATTTTTTGCTAGCCGACATAATAGATATTATCTAGAAATAAATAAATATAATTTTTAGATAATTATCTCGTCTAATATCCTTCACAGATAAATACAGGATATTATATCAACAGAAAATCTGGAGGATACACATTATCTCCAATTAGTGGATATTATCTAAAATAAAAAATAGATATTATCTATTAGAATCGAGAGAGATACAAAATATCTCCACAAATGGATATTATCTACAAATAAAATCAGGTAAATATCCATAAAATCAAGATAGACAGTCAGGATCGATTCTGATAGACCAATCAGATGCAAGCACGGGGATTGACATATCAGCTCCACTCTTCTATAAATAGAGGCTCCTCTTTAGAAACCAGACACACAGAACATAAGAGAAGGTGCCAAAGCATGAAGAAAGCTCTGCCGAACTCGAGGTTCTCCAGAACTCGTCGAAGCTCTGTCGATTTGATGATGCTTAGAAGACTTTGCACGGACTCGCTAGATCAAGCCGACAAGCCCTGTCGTACTAGCCTTCAATCGAGACTACACTTCTCCAGCTCTCGCTTGAGTCACAAGCCGGACCCGACGGACCAAGCTCTTAGGCCCTGTTGATTCCACCACCAGCTTTCGACTGAGACCAAGCCATTGATGCTTCTTGCTTGAGAGTTCATCGGACCTAGCTACCGACCGAGACCAAGCCATTGAGGCTTCTTGCTCGAGATTTCATTGAACCCACCGGATCAAGCTCAAAAACCTCGGTGGACCCACAACTTTCCTCGACCATGAACAATCTCCCTCTTTCTATTTTTACTTATATTTTCTTTTTTTTCCTTGGCCCATTTCTAGTCCACCGGCTTAGCGGTCACCATGGTTATTTACAATCGCGTACAATAATACAAAATACAGACAATAATGCACACACTGACCTACTAATTTTATAAAAGCAATCTCATTTGTATATATTGAATTTAATATAACTCATATCATTTAGTAAATTGCATATTTACCTTTGCATGCAAACAGCCACTATATAAATATATATATATATGCAATAAGAGATGATAGCATAAGTGTGCATATATATAAAAACACTAGCCATAGACCCGTGCTCTGCACGGTGAATACGGACAAATATGAAGTGAACAATACATTTGGTGGTATGCGTAAATTTAATAAATAATCAAAGTATTAAGCAGGTGATAGAAGAAACATGTCCTCTCTGTAGTGAAGAGAATTTATCTAATTCTTAGTCCAAGTCCAATCCATCATTCTATGTATATCAACAATCACTTTCAGAATATGATTCCGCTGCCCTTCTCCCAATCATCCTTCCACTGCCCTTCTCCTGGTCGATGCTGTAGCATCTACTAGACTCCTAGGACTTCTCATCCTCATTCTCTTATAAAGTCTCCTCTATTATCTTTAGAAGAAATACATAAAAAAATGAGTATTCTTTTCATTACCTCACATAAGTTTATTTCGTTTGTGTTGAAAAGGAAGACCGAAGACTTATCAAAAAAGGAAAGGGAAGACAGAAAAGGTTTTCATTAATCATTCAAGTAACATTTTGCATGTCAATAATTACTGAAATGAAATCATCATAAATTTGGATAATTAATTCCAGAATTGGGAAGGGTCAATATACTACTAAATCACAATTTAAATCACAATTTTAACATTAATAATTCACAGATTGTACGATGTTGAAGAAAAGCATGTAAAATTCTTCATGAGACTAAAAACGAGGGCACAAAATTTAGTTTAATTAATTCTTTGCAATAATTCTCAGAAACTAAGAAAGATAAACACCAACAACCGAAAGCCAGCAATCAACAAATCAATACTAAATATATGATAGGAAATTTAAAGATGATCACTAATAGATTGCAAAACCAATAGGGGAGAAAATTGTACCAATCTTGCAATACTTGTTCAAGTAAAGCCTTTTCTCCTTGGGAATATTTCATCTATAACACCTTCTTATTCAATTAAATTGATTGAAATTTTGAACTCACCTGCTTCCTGATGGTCCCGTATTTTCCATGATTGATTTCATACTTCCAATCCAAAGGTCATTGAGAATTATACCTGTCAAAATTTAAAAAATTAATGATATTATCAGAATGCATATTAATTGACTGATAATGAAATAATAAGGTTCATTAGTAACCAGAATACTGCAAGTTTTATGCATTTGTTATATATTCTTTCAAATAGTTTCATTCTACCATAGGCCTTATTGAATCATCTTATTGGTTAATTGAACAAATTAATAAAAGTACATGCGAAAAGGTCGAAATTACATAATCAGCTCTGTGAAACCTCAAGTGGTCAATATTGATTTTGACCTTGAAACTTGTCTATACAATTCTTGCGCTGTGTCTCAAAGCAAATCAAAGAATTGTACAATGCTCCATGGGGACTACACTGTAGAGCAAGAGAAGGTAGTATAAAAGATTGAATCTCATTCTATATCATTGGCCATGTTTCATACATTCAGATATGATATTCAGACCTTGGTCCTAGGATAATATGATGTTAGACTACACACTATTAACAGTTTATGGGTGCAATACGTATTACTTGATATAGTGAGAGTTCAATTAATACTAACACTATTATCAAATTGAGGAAAAAAATACAAACATGAGATAATTACTCACTCGCGTCAATTTTTACATTGTCCATTTTGTTGCCCGAATTGGCTCGACTTTTTAGTTTGTAGGAAGTTTTCATTATCAAACCTGCAACAAAGAAAATATTATAAGTCAGTCTAATGATTTAAGGCTCTATCAGAATTAAAATATGATTCAAGCTGATCAGTCACATGAATCAAACTTAATTTATGTCGGAGAAGCAGAAGTTGCACGGCATCTAGTGTGCTTTTGTGTTACAGTCCCATCTAGGCCCAGATTTCTAACTAGCATAGCAAGGATTAAATCATAAGTAGTAGCAAATTATTCTGAAGAAAGCCCTTTGATCTTCAACGCTCAAAATCCATAGGAATGGATCAAAAGAGAGGAAAAATGTCAGGAAAATGGAGAGTACTCACTCCATACTTAGCTTCAAATAAAAAGCCTCCCTTGTAGAACATAATTTATTACCCAAATGTGAGGGTATTAGCAAGTTCAATCAATGAAAGCAACTCTATAATCAGATCAATGAAAGCATATCCCTGCAACTCAAGCACTTTCTAAAGCAAACGTGCATTTGTTCATCAAATTTTCTCCATTAACGCAACAACAAATGCCCTGTTTTTCCTGTTAGTACCCCCAACAATTGAGCAGCCTCGGTGCCAACTTTGACAACGACATAGTCAAAGGAAGTGGTCTTCCCTGGAGACATTGAGATATGTCATTTTGTAAAAGAGATATATCAAAGAAATCTAACAATACAATCCCTAATTCTGAAAAAGAAAAATTTGAAAATTGAGTTACAATCGACTAAATGAGAGGAATGTAAAATCCTATCTATACCTTTGATTGGTGACCAAGGAGGTGAAAGTGGCAATGGCACTGCTACGTTACAGAGCATCTTCAATTTTTCTAGTGTTTCGATCTGAAATAGCATATTCACCTTTGAAAGGATGAGAATTGATGGGGATGACTGCGGGAGAATCAGTTTCTGTGAGAGGAGTGGATGGTGGAGAAGCGGTTTCCAAGCAGCGGTGGGAAAGAGGCGGTTTCAGCATAAAAGTGGGGGAGAAGATGAGGAGAAAAAGAAACTTTCAAATGGCCTTGGAATTCAATGACAATGGGAGGAAAGGCCTTCGAATCGGTAGATACTGGAGACGAATTTGGTGGAGCAATAGCTGGAAAAGAGGAAAGGGCTGTAATCAGAAGTTAGCTCCTATAGAAACGAAAGACACAAAGAAGTAGGAAAAAAGATGTGGGGGACGTGGGTAACTGATTGGTTGAAAGGACAATAATATCCTTCTGAAGTATTATAAGTTAAAATTAGTCGAAGGATAATTTCGGAAACACAAAAAGACACCAAAACTGATTGTTGGTGGCTTAAAGGAATAGAGATACTATATATTATTTTACAACAAAAAAAAGTACTCACAACTCCTTTAGTCGGTCCTCCACTAAGTTGATATCCATTTGGGTCTCCTAGATCCCTATCATATTAATCATCATAAAAATCAACATATATAATACATTCACATATGTATTCAAATAAAATAACCCTAAAAATACTTATGGAGCTTAATTTGCTCCACCTTATCAACCTTGTAACCTTCACGTGTTCTACTATCCATACTTCACTACCCAAATTATACTAACTATAATATACTATTAAGTAATAAAATCTACTAAACTTGAAATGAAGCTCGTTTACATCCTATTTTTTTCGTCTTACCTATACCTCCCGTTCTCCATTCTTGTTCTTCTTCTACGGCTCTCTCTCTTTCTGTTAACTCTCGCTCTCTCTCTCAAATTTTCCGTGGCTAGAGCAAATGTGGCAGAATGACGAATGAATGAATAAAAAAGAAAAGGAGGAGATATACATGCGGTGTTTGTATCGGTGCAGGAGATAGCATAAAGATTTTTTTTGGACTGCGTAAAGCCTAATGGGCTTTACGAGTCTAGGCCCTAAGATTACGGGCTCACAATTTCTTCCCCACTAACGAAAATTTTGTCCCCGAAAATTTTTTATGTACCATTAAAAGAAATCGATATTCAAAATTCATAGCATCTTAGGTTCCCAAATAATCTTTTCTCTTGACTTGCTCCTATCATCAAGCTTCTGTTGCACACTCTAATATTCTTCCAATATGGTAGTAGTTCAACTCAATATGACTTGTTGTAATGAATATACTTGCTGATACATAACTGGCACTTCAGATAATATCCATAGAGAAAGATATAATATAGATCAATAGCAAAAATTCCCATCTTCTTGCTGATATATAAATGCAGAGCAATCTAGAATCAAGCCAATTAACTAGCGACCAATAAGGATATACTAGCAAAATACGTGAATCTATGATAAACTCACATATAAGAAGAGACCCAAAAATAGTCCTACCAATATGTTTGAACTCATGCTTTCCCTGTCTTCTTGTGCTTCTAACTGATAGAAATGAAACCCAATACAATAATAATAATAATAGAGGACTACCCTTCGAATCAGTAACAAAAGATATCCATATCAAATATAATAAGAAATCCACTAGTCAACGAAGAATATCCATGTTGAATAATATTTCTACCAAATACCTCTCATTTGTTGTAGATATAATAGAAAACCAAGCATCTCCCAACTCAGAAAATCCATTTCAGAAGCCACAGAACTTTAACCGAAGAATCTCGATTTCTCCCCATTTAATTTAGGGCAAATGACACTGTGATACATGAACTTTGCCTCAATTCTCAATTCTACCACGAACTTCAATTTTTGTCGAAA
>JAOYND010237717.1:0-13361 GCA_025802135.1 Lagerstroemia fauriei
CTGTGATTGTAAGGGTTTTGTTTCAGACTCGTGTATCCAGTTTTGTAATGGAAGAGTTATGATTTCCCTTACTTCGTGTTGCTCGTTTCTGTGTGTTGTTGCTTAACCTTGATTGACTTGTGTGTTGGTTCGGTTGGCTATGGGCGTTCTGTGGTCGCTTAGCACCATCACGGGAGCGGAAAATTCAGTGGAACTTTCGACCCTGTGACATCCACCATTGCGAGCTTCTTGCACCAAATGGATTGCGAGATGCTCCATTGAATCGAAGAAGCTTGATGGGAAGATCCTTTCTAACTTGCACTAAATAATCAGGATGTTTTTCTCCATTCGTTCCAAATCTTCATGACGAAGCATAGTTGAACAAAGATCCCAGAAAATTTTCCTAAGTTCCGCTAGTGGTTTCCAAATGTTGTCAGGAAATTCTTTAAATGTAATTAGTTGTAATTGTTCCATGAAAATATGACTATCGTGGCTCTTCCAACTGGAGAATTAACCCTGGACAACATCCACACGTCTTGCAGGATTCGATGAATATCCATCCGGCATTCGCAAAGCACTTACCCCATTCACAAACTCGTTTTCTATGATCCACTGAAAAAACATACTTAGCTTTTGGCTTTAACCATTGATATCTCTATCTATAAGTTCAAGCTCTGGCCGCCTGCAAAACTCTTGCAAATCTCTACGAGCTTTAACATTGTCCTTGTTCTTATCATTGACATCCATAACTGTGTTGAATATGTTATCAAAGAAATTCTTTTCTATGTGCATGACATCTAAATTGTGTCACAAGTTATCCTTCCAATAGATCAACTCCCAAACAATTGATTGCTTCTTCCAATTGTGGTAGGAGCCATATCCTGGAATAATAGGTAGTTGACATTTTTTACGAGCTTTCGGCAAATTACTCACTATGTGAAACACTTCGCAAGACTTCATTGATGGGGGTGGAGAGTCCAATTCTATCCTTCCCTTGATGAAGCTATATGAGTTATTCTATATGGATGCCCAAGTTCTAAAAATTGTCGATGACAATCAAACCAACTGCACTTTCCACCATATCTTAATCTAAAAGTCTTACTGTATCCCATGCGATATGGGCATGCCAATCGTCCGGCAATCATCCAACCTGACAACATGCCATACGCCGAAAAGTCATTCACAGTCCACATCAAAACCGCTCTCATTTGAAAATTTAGTTTGGTCGCGACATCATGTGTAGTCTCTCCGACTTCCCACAATTGCTTCAATTCATTTATCAAAGGTTGTAGGTAAACATCTATGCCTTGCTTTGGACTCTTCGAACTAGGAATGATGCATGTTAAGAACATATAAGGTGATGTCATGCACATATATGGCAGAAGGTTGTACTGAGTAACAATGATATGCCAATATGAATATGAGATAGACCCACAATGTAAAGGATTAAATCTATCGGCACACAATTCGAGTCTGACATTGCTAGGCTCAGCTGGAAAATTAGGATGTCTGCGATCAAATTGCTTCCATGCATTTCCATCTGATGGATGGCACATCACCCCATCTATTCTTCGATTTTTATGATGCCATGTCATGTAAGGTGCAGAATATTTTGAGACATAATCTTTTCAAACAAGGAATGATGGGTAAATACTGCATTCTTTTATTTGGTACTGGCTTACCATTATTCTTTCCATGAGAATGTGCCTTGTACATTGGACCACCACAAAACTTACAATTATCTCTATCATAGTCATGCTTATAGTACAACATGCAACCATTCATACAACAGTCAATTTTCATCGTGACAAGGTCCAGTCATGACACTAACTTCCTAGCTTCATAGTAGCTTGTTGGCACGTTATTTCTCTCAGGTGTGCATTCTGATATCAATCTGCATACCTCATCCACAGCATCATGAGTTAAATTCCAATCTAATTTAATGCTCATAGCATAGTACTTTTGCGCTTTTGCATTTGGCAATTCTTCTTCATCACAGACACATTGCTCATTAGAAGACATCCCATTATGTAGAATTGTACTATGATGATCTTCACACGCATCTTCAAATATGCCAAAATTGGTACCTAACTCTTGCCTAGCTACATCAATGATAATCTCTTGGTAATTATTCATATTCGGATGTGTACTATCCTACGAAGGTGGAACCTGTCACAAAGTCGAAAGTCACACTGAATTTTTCTCTCTGTGTGGTGCTAAACGACCACACGCGCCCTTAGCCAATAGAACCAACACACATAGATCAATCGAGGTTAAACAACAAGAAGCAGAAACGAGCAACAGGAAGTAAGGGAAATCATAACTCTTCCATTCACAAAATTGGATGCACGAGTCTGAAACAAAGCCCTTACGATTACAAGCACCCTTGGATTCCTGTGATACAAGAGCACCCACACTAAACTAAAGATTCCCGCCTCTATTTATTCACTCACTCTCTGAGTGTCTGTCTGTTCTACATTGGCAGAATACAGACTCTATACAGGGAATTGGAAATGCCAACCAATTAGAATACAAGACCACTACCAGGGAGTTACAGGACTATGAGAACTGCCAAGTAACTGCTCATCGATTGGATAACCGCCTGGTCAAAGCAGCTCTGGTCAACGAGTCAACCGCCACCCCAAGGTCCATACCGTGAGGGTCCTTCAGATCCACCTTATTGCCACCCACATTCAGTTGGGTCGCATGCACCCATGGTTCAGCCACCGCCACAAGGTATGCTGCTAGCACGTGGTCACGTAGCCAGCTCCATGTTGCCCTCCGCCGTCAGGTAGTAGCGTGCTCCTTGTGATAGCACGCCACAGTATGTCGCTACTACCTTTCCAAGTAGTAGCGTGTTGCTTTTGCTAGCACGCCACGGTATCCTACTGAGAGGCTGCTCGAGCATTGATCGAGCATCCGATCAAGCACCTGATCCAGCAAAGCCAAACCATCAATAGATCAATGATCGAGCAACAAGTCGAGTACCTGATCGAGCAAACACCATATCATGGACTCCAGCCAAGGATCGTGACACCCAACAATCCTAATCGACCATCCCGCTACGTGATCGATCCTTGATCGATCACCGTGATGATCAACCATCGCCACACGGTACCTTGCTAGTGTCATTGCGCACAAAAGAATCCTAGCACGCTACTGTGGATGTGTGTCCACACCCTTAGTCTTGGTACCGAGGGAGGTCACCAGCACATACCCCCTAAAGAGCTTATTTTAAGTTCATGCCATTTGTAGCAGGTGATGTTGTTTCCAGGGAATTTTACACCGATTTCCCGCCATTGTAATCCATGGCGCAACCACACAGCTGTACCAACACTTCCCTCCATCACATGGTCATGGCTGGTATACCTATGAGGGATTTAGAATCCCAGTCGGTATCCATATTCGAGCATTAGGGGGCTAATAAACCACCCCCACTAGAAGAAGCCAATGCCCTCATTGGAACAGACCGAGCATACTCTTGGATTTTCTCCTCAAACTGTCAGATTGTAGCCTCCTTCTCCCAGCTTGCTTTTGACATAGGGGCAGTCCTTCCATGAGACTAGATATTCAGTCCTCCGGTTCTTCTTGCTATGACCTAACACTCGATGGTCCAGCACTCGATCAACTCCCCTCTCCAATTCCTTCATCACGGTTAGGGGAGCGCACTTTGGTTTTGCGCGTTCCGGGTCATCATCCCTGTGATAAGGCTTTAGGAAGCTAACATGGAAGGTGGGATGGATTTCCACCCTTTCTGGTAAAGCCAGCCGATAGGCGAACTGCACCGATACACTTCACGATTTCGAACGGTCAATCGTATCTCTGGATCAGACCCTTATGCCATCCTTTGCTCGTCACTTGCTTCCATATATGGGGCTTGAGTTTCAGCATCACTTTATTGCCAACCTGAAACTCGAGCGGTTGTCACTCCTTGTCCGCGTACTTCTTCATACATCGAACTGCTTTCGCAAGGCTGTCTTGGACATCCTCAAGCATTTCCTGCTTGTTCCTTGCGAAGCAGTATGCTGTAGGACTTGTACATTCCCTCTTTTGCAGAGCTACCTTGCTAGGGGTCAGTGGCTGATAACCCAAAGAGAGCTCAAATGGACTGAACTCGGTTGATGAGGAGCGATGCAGATTGTAGCCGAACTGTGCAGTGTCTAGCAAGTCAAGCCAATTCCTTTGACTTACCATCACGTAATGACTAAGATACTCCTCCAGCTGTTGGTTCATTCTCTCTGTCTACCTGTTCGTCTACGGATGATTAGCTGTTGAGAATTTCAATTCCGTACCCATCAGATTGAAGAGACGGGTCCAGAATCTCCCAATGAATCGCGCATCTCTATCACTGATAATTTCCACAAAAAGTCCGAATAGCTTCACCACATTGTGGTAGAACTCGTCTGCTGCGATCTCCACAGTACAGTTCTTTGGCACAGGCCTGAAAACTCCATACTTCGAGAACCTATCAACCACAACCATAATAGCATCAAATCCCTTAACATCCAGAAATCCACTCACGAAGTCCATTAAAATTGACACCCATGGTTTCTCTGGTATGGGTAGGGGCTGCAACAACCTTGCCTTAGCACGTCTCTCCACCTTGTCTTGCTAGCAGACAAGACAAGTTCTCACGAAGAGCTCAATCCCCTCTTCCATCTTTGGCCAGTAGTATGACCATGACAGTAACATTAGCAACCTTTCCTGGCCTGGACGACCAGCCCACTACACGTCATGGTGCTCATGCAGTAGGTGCGATCGAAGTCCCCCTCCGCTAGGGACATATGCTCGACCACCCTTCCCGTATAGCAGACCATCCTCCAACCAGTACCGTCTAATGGTACCATCTTGCACTTGTTCCACCAGCTTCTAGTACAACCTATCCTCTTTCGCTTGATCCTTTAGTTTGCTGGCGAAGTCAGATTCGATCCAGTGCAATGCTACCATGGTTTCTACTGCCTTCCTGCTAAATGCATCTGCCACAAGGTTGTGACGGCCAAGTCTATGTTCTCACTTGAAATGGTACTCTGCCAGGAACTCCTGATAATGCGCTTGTCTCGGGGACAACTTCTTTTGCGTCCTGAGAATGTGTTGGCAACATTGTCAATTTTAACAATGAACAAGGTTCCTAGTAAATGTATTCGCCATACACGTAAGCAGTGCACCACTGCTAGCATTTCCTTCTCATGTGCCGAGTAGCGCTGTTTTGCCGGCTTCAGCTTCCAGCACTCGAACGCTACCGGGTGCCCATCTTGCACAAGCACTCCGCACACGGCACGGTCAAATGCATCAGTGTGGACTTCAAACGGTTTGTACAAGTCTGGCAACTTAAGCATGGGCTCTGCAGTAATCATGGACTTCGACCCTCAAAGACTTCTTGACATGGGTCATCCCAAGTCCATATGCGGTTCTTCTGCAGCAAGTCGATTAGCGGGAACACCTTCTTCGAGTATCCTTTTATGAACTTTCGGTAGTAGTTTGCCAACCCCAGGAAACTCCAAAGCTCGCTGACCTTGGTAGGAGTTGGCCACTTCTTAATGACTTGGAAACTCCAAAGGACCAACTATAAACAACAATGCCATCCAAATAAACCGCTGCGAATTTATCCAGTGTGTCATGGAATACATCATTCATAAGTTACAAAAGGTAGCTGGAGCATTGGTCAAGCCAAATGGCATGACCAGAAATTCATAGGAACCATAGCGTGTTACCATTGTTGTTTTTGCCTCATCGCCTTTCGCAATGTGGACTTGCCAATAACCCGAGAGCAAGTCTAGCTTCATGAAGTACTTTGCTCCACAGAGACGGTTGACTAAGTCTGCGATCAGGGGTGCCAGATATTTGTTTTTGATGGTGACCTTATTCAGCCCACGGTAGTCTACATACAGCCGTAGAGATTCATCCTGCTTTCCTTGAAACAACACGAGTGCGCCATAAGGAGCTTTAGAGGGCTGAATCTTCCCTGAGTCCAACAATTCCGTGAGTTGCTTGCGCAACTCCTCCAATTCTTTAGGAGAGATTCGATAGGGTGGGCGAGTGGGAGGCTTTGTGCCTGTCATTAGCTTGATCTTATGATCCACCGCTCGCCTTGGTTGTAAGCCCTTAGGCAACTCCTCGGGCATTACATCCTTGAACTCGCCCAAGAATGTATCCACCTGCTCTAGATCCGTGGTATCTACACGTTCCTCTGGTTCCACGACATATATTGCCGCCAGATAGGTCGGTTGACCCTTCTTCCAAGCCTTGGCTAATTGCATAACCGAGACATTCTCAACAGGAATCCTCTCTAACTGGCTCAAGTCCTGGAACCCTTGCATGAAACAAGGTTTCCTTGGATATGCGATCATCAATCCAAACAAGTTTGGGTGAACAGTAACATTAGTATGCTCAAAGAAATCATTACCCAGTATCATATCAAAGTCATCCATGGGAATGACCATGACCTCAATGTTTCTCGTCCACTCTTCGATCCAAACTTCCACGTCCTTTGCCACGCCAAGGACTGGTCTACTCTGGGAGTTCATTGCCTTAATGCGGTGATTCTGCTTCCTCACGTGCAGTCCCAAAGTATTCACAACTCGATCAGACACAAAGTTGTGAGTGGCGCCAGTGTCTACCATTGCCACAATCTCCCTAGAGTTCAATTCCATCAAGACATAAGTCAGTTCGCTTCCCAAGCGTCTCTTCTTGCCAGCACGAATAGTACTGAGAATTTGCAAAGGAGCCACCTTTGTTCTGTTTCCCCCATCGTCTAAGTCATCTGACTGATTCACCAACGCAGGGAGTTTCTCCTTCTTAGGGCGGTCTTGAGCACGGTGGGGGCCGCTTCAGATAAAACAACAAGGGTTCTTCTTTGGATCCTTCCATTTCGTATTTGAACTGGAAGCCTTTTCCTTACCCTTCTCACCCTTCAACTGCTTCTTTCCCTTATCGGATTTACCCGCAGCCCTGCCACTCTTCGAGGCTTTGTCTTTCACTTTGCCATCTTTCTTGGAGTTGCCATCGTCACCCTTAGAGACCTACAAATCAAGCAACGCATCCGCCTTTACCATGGTGGGAGGGAGATCCTGCACTCCCTCTCTTCAAAGCTCTAGTTGTGCCCACGACTTCAAAACCCGCTTGAAGTTGAACAATTTGTCTACTTCGGACATTCCTGTCACATTCAGCAACAATGAACTAAATTCTTTGACATGGTCTCGAAGCAAACCTATCTGTTTGAGGTTGCACAATGCCTCATGAGGAGTTAATGGGGAGGAACTGCTCTTTCAATTCCTTCTTCAGAGATGACCAGTCTCTTAGTTGTGGTCGCCCGCCAGATTCCACATCTTGCTCACGGGTCCACCACCATAGTTTCGCATCCCCGACATCATCGCCATCAAGACTCTCTCGCCATTAGGAATACGAGCAGCATCAAAGTATTGCTCGGTGTCCCACCTGGTACCATTGAAGGCTTTTGGTTCTGGCACCTTGACTTTGGTTCGTGACCCCTCAGGTTCTGCCACACCACTGGCAATTGCTTGTCGTAGGAGAGAGCAACGTCCTCCTTTATCTGAGCAACGTCGGGTAGCAGTGATACTAGCACATCTGCCACCGTTGCGTCCATTAGACTCAGATCACCGAGGGCCACTTCAAGAGCTGAGACGCGTTCCTTTTGCGCATCCATGCATGACATCAATCAACAATGCCAATAATTGTTGCCGAATCCTTGAATCTACACTGAACCATGCTCTGATACCAACTATCACTAGGTTGAAAGTCACACTAAATTTTTCACTCTATGATGGTGCTAAGCAACCACACACGCCCTTAGCTAGCCGAACCAACACACACAGATAAATCCAGGTAAAGCAACAAGAAGCAGAAACAAGCAACACGAAGTAAGGGAAATCATAACTCTTCCATTCACAAAATTGGATACATGAGTCTGAAACAAAATCCTTAAAATTACAAGCACCCCTGGATTCCTGTGATACAAGAGCTCCCACACCGAACTAGAGGTTCTAGCCTCTATTCATTCACTCACTCTCTGAGTGTCTGTCTGTTCTATAATGGCAAAATACGTACTCTATATAGGGACCCGAAAATGCCAACCAATCATAATACAAGTCAACTGCCAGGGAGTTACAAGACTATGAGAACTGCCAAGTAATTGCTCGCTGATTGGATAATCACCTGGTCAAAGCAGCTCCGGTCAACGGGTCAATTGCCACCCCATAGTCCGCATCGTGAGGGTCCTTCAGGTCCACCTGAGTGCTACCCACATTCATTTGGGTCACATGCACCCATGGTTCAGCCACTATCACAAGTTATGCTGCTAGAACGTGGTCACGTAGCCAGCGCCATGTTGCCCACCACCATCAGGTAGTAGTGTCCTCCTTGTGCTAGCACGCCACGGTAGCGTGCTGGGACAAGCATGGTATCGTGTGGTGATAGGTGATCGTCACAGTGATTGATCAAGGATTGATCACCTAGCGGGATGCTCGATCAGGAACGCTGGGTGTCACGATCCTTGGCTGGAGTCCATGATGCGGTGTTTGCTCGATCAGGTACTCGACTTGTTGCTCCATCATTGATCCATTGATTGTTTGGCTTTGCTCAATCAGGTAATCGATTAGATACTCGATCAGTGCTCGAGCAGCCTCTCGGTGGTATACCATGGCATGCTAGCGAAAGCAGCACATTAAGATACAGACAAGCTGGTAGAGACATACCGTGGTGCGCTAGCACAAGGAGGACGCTACTACCTGATGGTGGTGGGCAACATGACGTTGGCTACGTGACCACGTGCTAGTAGCATACCTTGTGATGGTGCATGCGACCCAACTGAGTGCGCGTGGCACTCAGGAGGACTCGAAGGACCCTCACGGTGCGGACCATGGGATGACGGTTGACTTGTTGACCAAAGTTGCCTTGACCAGGCAATTATCCAATCAGTGGGCAGTCACCTGGCAGTTTTCATAGTCTTGTAACTCCTTGGCAGTTGTCTTGTATTCTGATTGGTTGGCATTTTCGGGTCCTTGTATATAGTCGACAACAATTATTGGCATTGTTGATTGAAGCCGCGCATGGATGCGCTAAAGGAACGAGTCTCAGCTCTTGAAGTGGCCCTCGGTGATATCAATTAGGTGGACGGAATGGTGGCAGATGTGCTGGCATCGCTACTACCCGATGTTGCTAGATAAAGAAGGACGTTGCTCTCCTATGATGGGTAATCGCCAGTGGTGTGGCGAAGCCTGAGGGGTCACGAACCAAAGTCGAGGTGCCAGAACCAAAAGCCTTCAATGGCACCAGGTGTTCCAAGGATTTCGAGAACTACTTTGATGCTGCTCATATTCCTACAGGTGAGAGAGTCTCACTGACAGTGATGTACCTACGAGGATGCGAAACTTTGGTGGCAAACCCGTGAGCAAGATGTTGAATCTAGCGGGCGACAACAACTCAAAAACTAGTCATCTCTGAAGAAGGAATTGAAAGAGCAGCCCCTCCCCATTAACTCCTCGTGAGCTTCTCGTGAGGCGTTATACAACCTCAAACAGACAGGTTCGGTTCAAGACTATGTCAAAGAATTAAGTGCATTGCTATTGGATGTGACAGGAATATCCGAAGTGGACAAATTGTTCAACTTCGTGCGGGGTTTGAAGTCGCAAGCACAACTGGAACTTCGAAGGCAGGGAGTGCAGGATCTCCCTACCGCCATAGCAAAGGCGAATGCGTTGCTCGATTTGCAGGTCCCTAAGGGTGATGATGGCAAGTCCAAGAAAGATGGAAAATCGAAGACAAAGCCTCGAAGAGTGGTAAGGCTGCGGGCAAATCCGATAAGGGAAAGAAGCAGTCGAAGGGTGAGAAGGGCAAGGAAAAGTCCAATTCGAGTACGAAATGGGAGGATCCAAAGAAGCACCCTGGTTGTTTTATCTGCAGCGGCCCCCACCGTGCTCAGGACTGCCCTAAGAAGGAGAAACTCTTGGCATTGGTGAATCAGTCAGATGACAGACGATGGGAGAGAATGAAGGTGGCCCCTTTGTAGATTCACGGTGTTGTTCGTGCTGGAAAGGAGACATGCTTGGGAAGCGGACAGACTTATGTCCCTATGGAACTGAACTCCAGGGAGATTGTGGCGATGGTAGACACTAGCGCCACTCACAACTTTGTGTCTGATCGAGTTGTAAATACTTTGGGACTGCACGTGAGGAAGTAGAATCACCGCATTAAGGCAGTGAACTCCCAGAGTAGACCAGTCCTTGGCGTGGCAAAGGACATACGAGTTCAGATCGGAGAGAAGACGGGAAACATTGATGTCATGGTCATTCCCATGGATGACTTTAACGTGATACTGGGTAATGATTTCTTTAAGCATGCTAATGTTGAAGTTCACCCAAACTTGTATGGATTGATGATCGCAAACCCAAGGAAACCTTGTTTCGTGCAAGGGTTCAAGGACTTGAACCAGTCAGAGAGGATTCTTGTTGAGAATGTCTCGGCTATGCAATTAGCCAAGAGTTTGAAGAAGGGTCAACTGACCTATCTGGCAGCAATATATGCTGTGGAACCAGAGGAATGTGTAGATACCATGGTTCTAGAGCAGGTCAATGCACTCTTGGGTGAGTTCTAGGATGTAATGCCCGAGGAGTTGCCTAAGGGCTTACCATCAAGACGAGAGGTGGATCACAAGATCGAGTTGATGCCGGGCACATAGCCTCCTGCCCGCGCTCCCTACCGAATGTCACCTAAAGAATTGGAGGAGTTGCGGAAGCAACTCACGGAATTGTTGGACTCGGGGATGATTCAGCCTCTAAAGCTCCTTATGGCACACATGTGTTGTTTCAGGGAAAGCAGGACGAATCTCTACAGCTGTGCGTAGACTACCGTGTGCTTAACAAGGTCGCCATAAAAAACAAATATCTGGTGCCCCTGATCACAGACTTATTCAACTGTCTCTGTGGAGCACGGTGCTTTACGAATGCTCCAGCAGGTGGTTCATTCTCTCCGTCTGCCCATCCATCTGTGGATGATTAGCTGTTGAGAATTTCAATTCCATACCCATCAGATTGAAGAGACGAGTCCAGAATCTCCCAGTGAATCGCGCATCTCTATCCCTGATAATGTCCATAGGGAGTCCGAACAGCTTCACCACGTTGTGGTAGAACTCCTCTGCCGCGATCTTCACAGTACAGTTCTTTGGCACAGGCCTGAAGACTTCATACTTTGAGAACTTGTCACCCACAACCATAATAGCATCAAATCACTTAACATCCATAAATCCGCTCCCGAAGTCCATTGAAACCGACACCCATGGTTTCTCTGGTATGGGCAGGGGTTGCAACAACCCTGCCTCAGCATGTCTCTCCACCTTGTCTTACTAGCAGACAAGACAAGTTCTCATGAAGAGCTCAATCTCCTCTTACATCTTTGGCCAGTAGTATGACCGTGACAGTAACGCTAGCCATCTTGCCCATCGCCATCAAGTAGTAGCGTGCTCCTTGTGCTAGCACGCCACGGTATGTCGCTACTAGCTTGTCCATGTAGTAGCGTGCACGCCACGGTATCCCATCGAGAGGCTGCTCGAGCATCTGATCGAGCAAAGCCAAACCATCAATAGATCAATGATCGAGCAACAAGTCGAGTTCCTGATCAAGCAAACACCGTATCATAGACTCTAGCCAAGGATCGTGACACTCAGCGATCCTGATCGAGCATCCCGCAAGGTGATCATCGATCACCGTGACGATCACCCATTGCCACACGATACCATCCTCATGCCGTTGCGCACATGAGCATCCCAACATGCTACCATAGATGTGCGTCCACACCCTTAGTCTTGGTATCGAGGGAGGTCACTAGCACATACACCCTAAAGAGCTTATTTTAAGTTCTTGCCATCTGTAGCAGGTGATATTGCTTCCAGGGAATTTTATATCGAATTCTCGCCGTTGTAATCCATAGCGCACCCACGCAGCTGAAGCAACACTTCCCTCCATCACATGGTCATGGCTGGTATGCCTATAAGGGACGTAGCATCCCAACTGGTATCCGTATCCGAGCATTAGGGGGCTAACATAACCTCTACATGATCAGTCCAATACCAATATTGAGGTTTAAATCCTGACTTATACAAATGCATTCTGATATCATCTGGTTTCAAAAGACTTCCTTTATGTCGACACTTCACACAAGGACACCTAATCATTCTCTCTTGCAAGAATTGTGTTAGACTACGTGCATAATCTATAAAAACCTCAATACCATCTAAGAACTCCTGTCTAATTCCAGCTCGACTAGGATATAGTCTATTATACATCCATAATCTATGGGAAGAGATACTCATTTGTGATATGCAACATCAGAATCCGCTATCAACAATCAATAGTTAAAAAAATAATGCATATTCATTATTGTAAATTTCTACAATGTTGGTTGGAAAACTTACCCTTTGTAGTAAGTGTCGGACAACCGATCTACGCAAAGATAATTGCAATGTCATCCAAAGTAAGATGTGTCCAGATATTTGAGTCAGGAGAATGACATCATCATTTTAAGGGATGTGTATGAAGATGAAGGATAGCCAAACATGTGTAATACAATAAAATGAAGAATGAGACGCTGATGGTTGGAAAATCTATATGTGGGAATAAGATCTGAAGCAATATGCTCTCTCTATATATATCATTAGTTGTCAAATTTTTCAAAATATTTGTAGTTAATTTTTGCAAAAAAATCTTATGAAATCTGATTGAAAAGCCAATAGAAAAGCACATTTATCATGAAAAGCTTAAATAAGTTATCATTATAGTCAATCATTTATAGCACGTGTTGATATTTTGGAAGAGTTCTCTCTTGGATTTCCCTCGGATTTATCGCGGAATAGTCTAAGTAAACTCTCAAACTCATCAATGGACATGTCCCTCGATGGTCTCTCGGAGTTGCAAGAAAGGTCTCTCATACACAAAGTGAAACACCGTGACAACATCTATTATTAAGAGTGAAAAGGGCATGCCTCTCGATTTATTTTTTACCAAGTTTTAGCGTTGTTCTTCATCGAAAAAAGGGATGTCTCTCTAATGCTATTTAATTTTTATTGAAAAATAATATAGTACTTTTATCATGAAAAATTGAAACTAATATTAAAAAAATATATTATACTACAGTTTCTTTTGCATATTTTGAGAGTTTTTTTTCGGATATATTCAAGAAACATCCGAGAGAATGCTCTCGAAGACTAATCGAGAGTTTCACATATAAAAGCTCTCAGATATTTGTCAGATTTATTCGAGGCTTCATGAAAGCCTCTCAATAGCCTCTCGAATAGATTTGCAATAAAAACTCATGTGTGCACCCTTCTCCCATTTTCGACCTCTCTCCTCACGATAAGTCCTCGGATTATTCGA
>JAOYND010237819.1:0-24023 GCA_025802135.1 Lagerstroemia fauriei
TTGAAAGTTCCTGACCATTTTCGACAAAAATTGAAGTTCGTGGTAGAATTGAGAATTGAGGTAAAGTTCGTGTATCAGAGTGTCATTTACCCTTTAAATTACCATGATGATAAGTATGGGAACAAAAAACATCAACAAAGTCAGCAAAAAGAGCTATGACATGCTTCATGTAGTCGAGGTCTCCACGCTGTGCCTTCTCAACGATGTACAAAGTACATTGACTACAAAGTACAGAAACTCCAAACCTTAAATAAGTCGATTCAAGGGAAATCAACTTCAGATGGCCTTGAAATTCAACAACAATGGCAAACGAAAGGATTTGCAGATTTCGTCAATGTTAGAAAGATTTGGGCAGAAAGGCCTTCGACTCGGTGGCTAATGCTCCTCTTCTCTAGGCACAATTGCATCCGAAACCCCAAATCTTAAAGAAGAAAGATTGACACTACAGGCTTGGTTGTACAAAGATAATGATAAAAATGGCCACCGAGCATGCAATTGAATAACCATATACCTGGGGCTCAATAAGGATGATCTCGACAACCCATTAGGCCATGGGGAGGGGCGCGGTTGAGGAACTTTCAGATGGCCTTGCAATTCAATGACAATGGGAGGAAAAGCCTTTGACTCAGGCGGCTACTAGAGAGGAATTTGGTCGAGCGGCAGTTGAAAGAAAGGAAGGGGCTTTAATCAGAACTTAGCTCCCACTAAAACGAAGGAGACGGAGAAGTAAGGAAAAAGACATGGGGGAGGTGAGTAACTGATTGGTTGAAAGGACGTTAATATCCTTCTGAATTGCTATAAGCTAAAATTAGTCGAAGGATAATTTCGGAAACACAAAAAGACACTAAAACTGATTGTTGGTGGCTTAAAGGAATAGAGATGTAAAATCATACTACATATATCTTCATATCATTTCATAATAAAAAAGAATACTCACAAGTAGTCTCAAAGACCATTCACTTTATTGAGCCAATCGAATACATAGTCTCTCCCTCTCAATACCTATCTAACATTATGGCAAAATAAGAAAATCATGTTCTATAATGAAATTATTCTACTGCCTTTCTATTTATTCAATGGAAGCAGATTATTCAAACGCTAACTCAAAACTTATAAACCCCTACACTACAAGAAAACTACCAAATACCGACGGATATTACCGATGGAAAAAACCTGTTGAAAATATTGACAGATATTACCTACAGAATGCAATCCGTGGAAATTTCCGGCGGATAGTCCGTCGCGATTATCCGCGGAGTTTCCCGATGGATTTACTGATGGATTATCCGTCGGCAATTTATCGACAGACTAATCCGTAGGTAAATCCGTTGTTATATCATGGCGGGAAGTACGCGGGAGCTTTGCCGAAGGATTATTCTATCGGTAAATCCGTAGGCGATTACCGACAGATTGTATTCCGTAGGTAAATCTGTTGGTATGTCACGGTGGGAAAGGAGCCCAAGATTTACCGACGGATTATCCGTGGGCAATTACCGACGGATTGTACTTCGTAGGTAAATTTGTCGGTATGTCACAGCGGGAAGGGAGCGGGAGATTTACCGACGAATAATCTGTCGGTGAATCATGGAGATGATGCTTTTCCAACAGATATTCCATCGGTATTTGAATTTCATTAGCGGGATTTTTCCCGTTCTTCGTCGACAGAGCCAATTTTCCGACGAAATATCCGTCAGAACATTTCTTATATATATATATATATATCCTAAACCCAGGCTCTCCTCTCCCATTTCCTTCGGTGATTTCTCTCCCAAGACTTGCATGTCCGCGCTACGACCCACCGAGCCCAAGCCCCGATGCCTGAGCCTCTAGCCTCGACCCTCAACGTCCGAGCCTAACCACCGAGCGAGTGCGCCACGAGCTACCAGAGCCCCGGCCCCGCCCCCGACCTGCCCTAGCCCCGACCTCCAGCAAGCCTCAGGCCCGGTCTGCAGAGATCCCCACCAACGAGCTCCACCGAGCGACGACCAGCCTCGCCGAGCCACTGACCGTCAACCCAAGCCCCGGCCAAACCCATAAAGCGTCAACCCGAGCACCCACCAAGGGCCACCCCGAGCCACCGACCGCCCCTGCCGACCACTCGAGCCCCAGCCCCGCCGCCCACGGCCACCCGAAATTTTATTTGTATTTTTCATTTTTTGGACAAATATTGTAAATATTTCTAATTAATAAATTTTACTTTCTTAATTGGCTCAATATTTTATATTAATGATATTTTATTAATTTATATGTTTGATAAATTTAACGTATAAATAGTTATAAAATAAAATATATCAATATTTGTAAAAATTTTGCAACGTAATTGCCGACGGATTTGCGATGGACTTCCATCGGCATTTTCCTTCGCTCAAGCCATGGATTAGCGACGGATAACGTCTATCGGTAATCCAACGCAATTACCGATGGATTTTCGACGGAGGCAATTTCCCGAGAAGGGAAAACTCGACGACTCCTTTCCGTCGAAAATCCATCAGCACTCCGTCGGTAAACCAAATTACCGATTGAATACCGACGGATACCTCTGTCGGTATTTAGTAGTTTTCTTGTAGTGCTAGATCACTTCCATTTTACTTTTTTTTGGGCAAATGACCTGAAAATACATTTTACCTATTTTTCCAATTTTACCACGAACTTTAACTTTTGATTAGAATGGTCATGAACTTTTAATTTTTCTTAACCTCTACCATATCGTCAAATTTTCGTTAATATTTTCGACAGAAGTTAAAAATTGCTGTTAAAATTTGTGAATTGACAAATTTGCCCCTCTCGAAACTGAAGATATATGACAATTTAATACATGAACTTTGCATGATTTCCCAATACTACCATGAATTTTCACATTTGTTAGAATGGTTAGGAATTGATAAATTTACTCTCATGTGAACTTTTATTCATTCATTACCCTCAAGTGAAATACCGTACGTGCCCTTACAAAAGTGTAAATGAAAATTGAACAACTTGAATAATCAATCCTAACCAAACTCGAAAAACCTGACTATTGGAGCCTATGTAAATTTGGATGATTTTTAAGGTGTTGAAAAAATTGATCAATAAACTCAGAAGTGGACCCAAAAAATCAGTAGAGCTTGAGATCGATCGGGATTATGTAAAAAATATGATGTTATATGTAATTATTTATCTTATATTAGATTTTGATAACAATATATATAGTTTTACATAATTTCGACCAGTCTTAGACTCCATTGGATTTTTCTAGATCGGGACCTAAATTTCTCATGTAATTTTTTTAACATTTTAAAAAACACTCAAAATTTATATGGGGCTAAAAAATTTCGATTTTCCGGGGCGAGTTGGGTCTTTTGTTGGATTTTCGATTTTCATTTGCAAATTAGAAAGAATTTCAAATTGAAATACTAATTTCTAAATCATAATGCATAAAATAAATTGATTCGTAAAATCTTATTGTTATCATCAAGAATTTCCTATTTCTACCAATCCTTAAACCAACTCTTTAAACTTGCCTTTAAGGAACCTATTTATAAATTCCTATTTCATTAAGAATTTTTATACCATAACATGATGAAGGAATATCATTCGCAATTGAGGGACAAATTTGTCAATTTCTAACCATTGTAAAAGCAAAAGTTTGTGGTAAAATTGGAAAATCACACAAAATTCGTTGTAGAATTAGGAAATCGCGTAAAATTCGTGTAGTAAATGGTCATATGTCTTCAGTTTCGAGAGAGTTGCAATTGTCATTTCACTATTAATAAACAAATGTTAGTGCTTCCGTTAATGATGGTAACGGAAAAATGACGATATGGTAGACGCGGCAAAAAATCAAAAGTTTATGCCCTTCGAGATCAAAAGTAAAAGTTTGGTAGAATTGGTAAAACAGGCAAAGCTCGTGTATTCCTGGGACACTTGAATACATTGTCTCGCCCTCTGAGTACCTGTCTAACATTTAAGACAAAATAAGAAAATCATGTTCTAAAATGAAATTATTTTAATGCCTTTCTATTTATTCAATGGAAGCAGATCATTCAAACTCTAACTCAAAACTTATAAACCCCTAGATCACATCCATTTTACTTTTTTTTTATTGAAAAATAACAATGACAAAATACTTGTCAATTAATGTACAACAGAATAATTAGGAAGACTTCCAAAAAGTTAGTGGTCTAATTACAAAGAAATCTTTAACACTATAGTAGTCCGTCATCTTCCATTTCCTCATAATTCCATGATTATAACATTAGCAGGTTTCCATCACGCTTCCACCCCTAGAAATTATACATGTTTTACCTTAATAATTCATTTCATATTTTACAGTTACTACTCTATTAGTCTAAGCAATAACTTATTAACATTCTAAGAAATCAACCCCTAAGAATATTAAAATCCAACAAAAGAAACGTTTATACTTTTACCAGCAAATTAGCCGATTAACAAAACTTATTATACAATTTACTACCGTTTACTAATATGTAATCAAACCATCCTCCCGCTTCTCCATCTTAGTGTTTCAACTTTCTTATACTTCCCATATTATACAAAGAATATCTAGTAAATTAAATGCTAAATTAGAAAAATTTAAGCACTCATAACTCACTGTAATTGGGCTTAACTCTCTACTTCTCTCTCTGCCCGACCTCTTCTCCATTATTTTTCTGTCAACTGTCTCTCTGTCTCTCTCTCTCTGTCTCTCTCTCTCTCTCTCTGTCTCTCTATTTGACGTGTAAATGCCGAAGGAAGGAAATGAACACGCACATGTATATACAATGATGACTAAGGCAGTGGAAATAAAATTTAGGAGCTTGACTTAATGGGCTTTTCTTATAGACTTTGGGCATGGATAAGTTCTTATGGGCTATGGGCTTAAGCCCATAAAATTAGCGGGCTCACACAAATAAATCATGATTGACTTGATTGGTGTTGATATTGGTTGAGATGTATTGATGTGTATGGTTTAGATTATATGTGAGTTTGGGAGAGATAAATATATTGAGTGCACCAAAATAATGGGCGGGTAGTGAGAGAGAGAGATGACGATGTACATATGTAATTCTGACAATAGAGGAACCCTTTATTTTCTGCACTTAGATTAGGGTAGTTAGTGGCATGCTAGGGTCATGGTACGAATTATTCAATTTCATTCTGGACCATCGATTCGAACTTCGATCAGGACAACAATTGGACAAATTAAAATGTGCAAGTAAACAAATGATCTAGACTTAGGGGCAGGTAGCAAGTTTGGAGCCTAAATGGCCTTAATAAATGGTTAAGTGGTGACTCCAATCTAATCCTGATTAAAGTCCCAAGCTAGTTCTCGTGCGTGCCTAAATCGATTCTTTTTTCTCAAGACTGAATTTTCGACGTCTGACAGGTCAAAACTTGTGATAGTCATAGTTTTCTTAAGACAAAAGAATACGTGGACATTGTCTCCTAGAATACAATATCGGTAAAGTAGAAGTTAGCACCATTCTCCTACCTTTTGGGCAAACTAAATAGAAGAAGAATATAATAAAAAATGATGCACGACAAAATAGAGAGATGATAACTTTTGAAAAATTACATGGAACAACATATACCAAGTGATTCTTCTTGAAGAGAAGAATCAAGATTATTAGTTAAATAACAGGAAATCAACTTACTATAGAGAAAGAGGATTTCCTTTTCTTTTTTCTCCTTCCTTTGTTCTCATTGCACACTGTTGGCTTCGAGATAGGATAATTAACAAAAAAGAAAGGGTGAATCAATAGTGAAGGTTTCAAATTTAAAAGTACATCGATTGTTTATATACAAATGAAAGAAGACGGTTACAGTGACGAAGTTCCCGGGAGTGGGATTGAGAGTGGGTCGTCGTGCACATCCCTATCAACTGTCATGGGTTTAGGTCTCTTGCAACGCACGTTGGGCCTTTAGGTTGGCTAGGACCAGGGCTTCGGCGTGCCAAGGCCCTACAGATATCTGGGATTGGGCCAATGGCCCCATCACTTGCCCCCCCAGTTTCTCACGTTACAGGACGCGGGAAAGTGATTCAAATTTTAAAAGTGGTAGTCAGTTGCCCCCGAGTGACAAGTGTCCCGAGCTTGTAATGATCGCACGCAACTTTCTAGGGTAGGGGAAAGGGGCATGCCATCATTTCCCTTCCCGAGGCTCGCTGCCACGTCTGTGACCATAAAAAAGGGGTTCTACAGGCAACCCCTCTCCTACTCTCTTCACCAGTTTCGCATCTTGCTCTCTTCTTGCATCTTATTCCCTCTCTCTCAAAGATCTGAGTCCATGGCGTCTTCAAGTCAGCGTGCGTCTCCCCTGACGTCTCTAGGTGAGGGCGAGAACTTTGAAAATAGGCTTAACCGCTCTCAATTTCTTATTATTCTCAAACTAGGGAGGATCAACGTCAACTTTTCACCTAGGTTCGCAATCGAGGGTGAGGAGCCCTCAGAGCCTCGCCGTGGCGAGTTCACAATCTTGCCTAAATAGATTAGGGTTGGTCTTCGATGGCCTTTAGCAGGTCCAGTGACAGTGATGTTGAAATACTATTGTATCGCGTCGGGGCGCGTTTGGATTGCCTTCTACCTATATTGTATGGAGCATAGGATTCCATACAGTAGGTTGTTATTTAGGTACTTTTATTTGCTGAATCAAAAGTCAGAAGAAGTATACTTCCACTTTATCCCGCACCGCAAGAAACCCTTCGGGACCTAGCGGTAAACTATGGGTCTACTAACTCGGCGTGGAAGGATTCCTTCTTCTTCATGAGAGATTCGGAGGGCTGGAAGTGGCGTCATGACCCTCAGCGTGAGTTTTACGACGGGGACCCACGGGGCCCTTTGAATGGAGAGCAACACGTTCTGATAGGGGAGTTCAAAGGTGTGAAGATTGATGCTCGCCAAATAATCTCCGAGGAGAATTTGTGCTACTATGGTCTGTCGTCGGAGGCTCCATGGAAGTGGAGTGTGGACGTGGACACATGCGGCCTATCAAAAGATATCTTGGTATTTTTTCTGATCTCTTGCCTTTTCTTTTACTTTTCAAATATAGATGAGTGGGCCTTCATTCTTGAGAGCATGTTGGTGCATCAGAAGCCATTGGAAGGGTCCTAGAAGAGGAAGTGGGATGAGGATGGTGAAGACATCCTTCTGATCTCTTCCCCTCTTGCAGATGCATGCGACACTGCCGCGGGTGGCAGAGAAGCCCTTCAGAGAATGATTCTGGAGAGGTGGTAGAATCACTAGTTTGGAGGCCACGTAGGACATTCACCAAAGCTCCTAGCCCTACAGCGCCTAAAGAGGTCAGCAGTCCAGTAGCACGAAGTCAAATACAGTTGGAGCCGCCCCTAGAGGCAACTACAGATGCAGTGGCGATAGAGGCAGCGCACAAGGAAGTGTCACCAGAGGAGTAGACCGTCAACCTCGTCGAAGAGGTATGCTCTCCCGCACTTGTTTGTGATTAAGTATGCCTGTTAACCTCTATCCATTGGCATAAGAGGCTATCCCCTTGGAAGGTGTCCCTGCCGAAAAAAGAGACCTCCTAAATGATGTTGAAATGGAGCTACGCTTCGTTGGACAGTTGCAGCATTTTTGAGGGAGCTCCCTTCCATAGAGTCATAGGAGGAGCTATTCTCTTATGCACGCTATCTCTCCTTAATGGTGAGTGCTAATTTGTCTCTCTCTTTTTTATAGCAAGGAATGCTAATGCTTGGATATCAATAGGGGGCTATGGTACCTGGCATGCTGATGGAGGCCTAAGACCAGGAGCGTTCTTGTATACTAGCACTCGAAAAAGAGGTCAAGCATTTGGCCAAGAGAAAACACGACTTGAAGAAAGAGCGCCCGAAGATGCGGGCTAGCATCCAAGACCTTATGTCCCAAGTGGATGCCCAGGAGGAAGAGATAAGTGACCCTCACAATGAGGCAGAGACACTACGGGGGCAGCTTGTAGCAGAGAGGGCTGAGAGGGAGGCACTCCAAGCCCAATAGAGTGCAGAGAAAGAAGCCCTTCAGACCCAATGGGCCACTAAGAGGGAGGCTCTCCAGGGCCAGGTCCAAGCCTCCTCCCAAGCATGAAGCGGTTGAAACATTATAGAAGAGTGACACCTTCAAATAGGCACGGGTGTCACACAGCGGCAAGGCTCTAGAGAACTCCCTTAGGGCTGTCAGGGATGATTTGTGGCAGTTGTACCCCAATGTACATCTCCCTTAGGCTTTAGAGAACTCCCAAGCTTTGGACACCTGCTGAGGCTTAAAGTGGCGCGTTCTGCCTCATCTCCCTCCGCCAAGAGCCAAGGGACTCCTGTATAAACGTTCAATTGTGAATGAAATTTGCCATTCCCTTTTCATTGTCATCTATCTGTTTATTTTGAACGATGTTGATTCGAATGGTTGTGAATGAAATTTCCTTTTCTTTTTATTGGTGCTTTGACAACAGAATGCACAGAAAATTAATTGGTATTGTAAAATCAAAAGGAATCATGCTTTAGAAGCCAAACTAACTAATGCTTCAAAAACAAAGTTCATGCCTTGAACAGTAGGTTAGAAAAATGATTCACACATTTACCACCAAGTTAATCGGACCTTTAGAAACGAAGTTCATGCGCTGAGCAGGAGATGCTGAAGAATAATTCACTTTAGAAGTTGAGTTCATGCGTTGACTAGGTTAACTAGTGGATTAGAGACAAGCCAATGTTCCTCCCAGCGTTGTAAACTCCTATTAAATTCAACATCACTCAATTTGTTGAGGTTTTGGATTTTGCCCCAGGGACATCTTTAACGCTTTTAGAGTCCCCCTAGGTCACAGAGCTCTTGTTAGATTTTTGCCCTAGGGATGCTGAGGTCTTTAATGCTTTTAGCATGCCTCTGGGTTGCAGAGGTCTTGTTAGATCTTTGCCCTAGGGATGCCGAGGTCTTTAATGCTTTTAGCGTGCCTCTGAGTCGCAGAGGTCTTGTTTGATCTTTGTCCCAAGGATGCCGAGGTCTTTAACACTTTTACTGTGCCTCTGGATTGTAGAGGCCTTGCTATATTTTTGCGCTAGGGATGCCGAGGTCTTTAAGGCTTTTAGTGTGCCTATGTGTCACAGAGGTCTTGCTAGATCTTTGCCCCAGGGATGCCGAGGTCTTTAATGCTTTTAGCATGCCTCTGCCTCGGGTCGTAGAGGTCTTCTTCAGTGCTTCAGCATTGAAAGTGTGCGGTAACGTACATCCTTCCATATCCTGGTGTGATGCGATAAGGGCCTTCCCATTTAGGAGTGAATTTATTTACTTGGTCCTGGCACGAAAACTTGTGTTGGCACCGGACCATCTCACCCACATGGAACTATCATGAATGTACCCTGCGATTAAAGTAGCGCGCCGCCGCACACTTGGTTTTGTCATTGCTCCAAAGGGCATCGAGCCTTCTTTCCTCCAAGAGGTCCAAGTCCTCTCCTCAAACCTAATAATTTATGTCCTCGTCAAAAGAGGTGACCCTGTGAGTGTGGAGGGCTACTTCTGCTAGGATGACCACTTCGGTCCCTTAGACTGGAGAGAAGGGGGTTTCCTCTATAGCAGCCTGCGGTGTTGTCCGATATGCCCATAAAACACTGTACAGCTCATCGACCCAGCTCCTCCCAAGGGCCATCAACCTGGTGCGTAACCCATGCAGCAGGGTTCTGTTGGTGACCTCGGCCTGACCGTTTGTTTGTGGGTGAGCTATGGATGAGAAGTGATGCTCTATGTGGAGCTCCTGGCACATGTCCTGGAATTCTCGCCCTCTAAATTGGGTCCATTGTCCGAGGTGATGATGCGAGGTATTCCAAAATGATATATCACATGTTTCAACATGAATTTCCTGGCTGCCTTGTCGGTGATTGTGGCGACGACTTCGGCTTCAACCCACTTGGAAAAATAATCTATGGCAACGAAGAGGAAGAGGTGTTGTGCTGATGCCATGGGGAGTGGCCCTAGTATATCCACGCCACATTTTGTGAAAGGTAAATGGTAAAGAATAACAGTCAATTCTGCAGGGCGTCGTATCAAATTACGCTCGAATACCTAATAGGATGGACAACTTCACACTAAGGTACGGGCATCTTCTACTATCGAGGACCGGTAGTACCCCTGTCAGAGAGCAAGGCGTGCAATAGCCCTAGCTCCTTGATGGCCCTCAGCAATTCCCTCGTGGAGTCCCTTAACACGTAGTTTGCTTCCTCGGGGTCAAGGCAATGCAATAGGGGGCATGAGGTGCCGCATTGTAAAGTGTTCCATCTAATAGGGTATATCTTGTCACGCGCACCTTGATGCATCTAGCATCGATGGGATCAACAGGGAGCTGGTCCTTTTCAAGAAATCTAATAATGGGAGTCATCCATGAGTCTTCACTCCTACTGTAGAGTATCTCTATAGGGGTGTATAATTCGGACACATGCAGTGTCTCCAAAAAGCAGATCGGGGAATAAGTCTGACCCATGGTGGCCTTGCTTAATAGGTCAGCCAGGTGGTTCTCCTCCCTGGGCTTTTTTGTAAATTCCACTGCATCGAACATTTGCACAAGCGACCTTGCCCTTTTAGCATATCGTCACTTCATATTCTCCTCCTTGACCTCGTAATTCTTGTTTAGCTGGTTAACAACAAGTTGGGAGTCGCATTTTACTTGCATCCTTTGAGCTCCTGCCCCTCGGCCTATCAAGAGTCCAGTGATGAAGGCCTCGTATTCTGCTTCATTGTTAGTAGCTAGAAAGCAGAGAACGAGACTATATGTCAGGGGCTTTCCCTTGGGAGCTATGATTACACACCCCGCCCCAGTTGCATTGGTCATGGAGGACTCGTCTGTCATCAGTTCCAACATGTCGGTGGGGGTTCTTCTTGGGCATCCTTTGAATCGGTGTTTTCAGCAATGTAGTTTGCGAGTGCTTGAGCCTTTATCGCACCTCTTGGCTTGAAATGTACGTCGAACTCACTCAACTCAATAGCCCAACGAATCATTCTTCCCGTGCCTCCGACTTTCGCATCACCTGCTTAATGGGTTGGTCAATCATCACTGAAATGATGTGTGCATAAAAGTAGGTCCTTAGCTTGCATGCCGCAGTCACCAGTGCCAACATCAACTTCTCCAATGGAATGTATTGCCGCTTGGCTGGGATCATGATCTTACTGACGTAACACACCGACCTTTGTGAGTGCTCTCTTTCTACCACCAACACAAAATTTAGGGCCACCTCGCTGACCCCCAAGTACAATATCAACTCCTCTCCCTTGAGCGAGTTTGCCAAACATGGGGGCACACGTAGTAGTCTTTGAGCTTTAAGAAAGCTGCCTCACAGTCTGGCGTCTAGGTGGAATCCTTCCCTGCCTTTATCGATGCAAAAAAGGGAAAGCACTTGTCTCCCGCACGAGATGGAAAGCGGGATAGCATCACCACCCTGCCTGTGAGTCACTGAACCTCTTTGATCGTCTCCAGGGATCGCATTTCATCGATCTCTTGGATCTTTTCGGGGTTCACCTTGATGCTACAATGCGACAACATAAAGTCCAAGAACTTCCCTAATCTGACACCAAAAGTACATTTGTCCGGTTTAAGACGTATGCTATGTCGCCTCATTACCTCGAAAATGGAGCGGAGGTCTCTGGAGTGGGCAGCACCCTTGGTACACTTGACAATCATATCGTCAATATAAGCTTCCATGGTATTTCCCAGGTGCGTAGAGAATAGCTTGTTAAGTAGGCGATGGCAGGTGGCTCCTACATTCTTTAGGCTGAAAGGCATGATGCAGTAGCAATACATGCCATTGTGGGGCTAGAAGGACATCTTTTGTTGGTCTTCTTGATGCATTGTAATTTTATTGTACCCCAAATAGGCATCCATGAAGGTTAGGAACTCATGACCTGCTATGGTGTCGACCAATTGATCAGTTCGGGGCAGTGGCTAAGCGTCCTTGGGGCAAGCTTTGTTCAAATCGGTGTAGTCGACACACATTCGCCACTTGCCATTAGCCTTTCGCACTAGCACCACATGAGCCGCCCAAGTATGAAAGCGGACCTTTTCAATAAAGTTCGCGGCCAACAACCACACCACTTCCTCTCACACAGCTTCGCTGTGCTCTGCCCTATCGGTAGCCACTTCTGAATCACGGGCCTCATGTGCGGGTTCATCACGAGGCGATGTGAAATGACACTAGGGTTGATACCCAACATATTTGCGGGCGCCCAAGCAAACAAGTCGGAAAACTCATGCAATAAGGCCATCAAGCTTGCCTTGCATGCGGGGCTAAAGTCGGCCCCGATTTTAACGGGGGTGCTAGCACAAGTGGAATTTCCTCCAAGTCCGCAGGTTTGGGACATTTGGCTTCCTCCCTGGAGTCTGACTCAATCTGTAATGTTTGCTGCACCCACACTTCTTTCAGCACCGCCAAATGACATTGCTTAGCCAGTTGGTGACTGCCATAGACGGTGCTAGTCCCTTTTACAGTGGCCAACTGCTGACTACCATTGAGGAGACCGGCTAGAGGAGGAACGTTTGACATCCCTTCTTTCAGTGCCGCCAGGGGAGCCTCACGGTCTGCTGACCTTCCCCTTCCTTGGCACGGGGTCGGCGAAGTTGAGATCCGCATGTCAACCTCATGGCCCCTTGTGTTTTTGCTATGCGAGCGCCTTACATATTCTTGTAGGTGGCCCTCTTGGAGTAACTGCTCTATTTCAAACTTCAAGTGTCTACAATCCTTCTGTGTCATGCCTTGCGGCTTTATGGTAACGATAGTACTTGTCCACCTCGCATTATAGGGCGCCTCTCATTTTGAGGAGCATTCTTATTAAATGCCACTTATCACCTTCAGCCAAGACTATTACTCCTGGAGCTAGTAGTGGGGTGAACTTCTCCCTTTTGCTATCATGAGGGCTGCGATGCTCGTGTCTTCCTGTGATTTCTTTCTTTTAAACCTCCTTTCTCCTCCAGTCGGTCTCCTCAATGGCCATGAAACATTGGGTCTGTGTCGCTAAATCAGCAAAATCACTCGGTGGATCTATGATTAGATTTTTGACAAATTCATCATCTCGCAGGCCTCTTTAGAATGCCACCATTTTTTCTTTTGGCGTGAGGTCATCCACCTCCGCCGCTACCTTGACAAAACATTCGTACCAATGGTGAAGGGACTCCTCTTCTGCCACATTCCGAAGAGTTCCATTGGGATGCGCTTAATTCGAATGGAGCATGCAAAGCGTTCTAGGAACCTCTCTTTAAGGAACGCGAAACTAGTTATGGACACGGGCTCCAAGGAGTAAAACCAGTTCGTGACAAGGCCTTTGAGTGTCCCTGGGAAGAGGAGACATTGAATCTTGTTAGTAGTGCCCTTTCCCAGTAGGGAGTTGATGTGAGTACACAGGTGATCGCGGCGGTCACACTTCCCACATAAGCAGCAATCTGGGGAACCTTGAATTTCGAGGGTAGCGTTACCGCCTGGATCTCAACTAGTGGTGTAAATGAGATGAGACGATGCACGAATGGTTCGGGCTCTGCTCGATGAAAGCTCGAGCTCGGCTCGCTCAAAATGAGCTCGAGCTCGGCTCGGTTCGGGCTCGCCAATTAAACTAGTCGTGCCGAGCCCAATAATATTCAGCTCGAGAGGCTCACAAGCCTAAATGAGATTTTTATTTTATATCATAATTGTTATTATTATTATTATTATTATTATTTTGAAAACTAAAAAAAATCAATTTAAGTATTTTTTTTTACTCATATCCCTTTTTTCTTCTTCTTTTTCACCCACTTACGGATCACTAATTCGTAATATATTCTCCTCCTCTCCTCTTTACCTTTGATAATTGACAAACCTGCTAGGCACTCACCCTACACCCTCCTTCTCAGCTTGGCTCGTTTAGGTTCGGCGAGCCTTCGTTTATCATAATGAGTTGAGCCTAAGCTTGAAATCTTAGGCCTGTCCAAACTTGAGCTCGAGTTCGAGTTCACAAATTGTTAAATGAGCCAAGCTTGAACATGGTATATTCGAGCTCGGCTCGGCTCGTTTACACCCCTAATCTCAGCAAAGAAAGGGCTAGTCACATCCTCCTCAGCTGCAGGGAGCCCATATTTCCTGCTATTGTTTGCTTCTAGGGCTCTAGCCACTCGATCTTCCACCAACCTTTGCACTTTGTGGGCGGTCATGTGGTTACCGAATCGAGCCGTGAAGTCCGACACGAGGGCTGGGCACGAGCTCAACTCTTCCGTTATAGGAGGAGGCGTGAGGGCCGCTCCCGCTATGGCTCCAGCTCCCTCTTGTCATTCACTTAAGCACTTGGACACGGCTGCCTCCACCAAGGCAGCAACACGGTGCTTGATGAGCCGCTCTACAACTAGATGAGTAATGCGGGGAAGGCTTTTCAAAAGGCGGTCCTGTCCCGAGTCCTCATGAGCTATCACTGGGAGATCGTTGGCCGGGTCCTGCAGTTGTGGGGGGTTTTGTGGTTGTGTGTGCTCCAGGAGAAGTAGGTTGCAGGCCGAGCTTGTTGTTGCTTGGTTGCTGCAGGTTTGAACCATGGCTTTTCATTCGTTCCAACAGATGGTGCCAAATGCTGGGTTCAAGATAGGATAATTAACAAAGAAGAAAGGGTGAATCAATAGTGAAGATTTCCGATGTTTCTCATTAGCCTTCTCATAAGTACATCGATTGTTTATATATGAATGAACGAAGATGGTTACAATGACAAAGTTCCTCGGAGTAGGCTTGAGAGTGGATCGTCGTGCACGTCCCTATCAACTATCACAGGGTTAAGGTCTCTTGCAATGCACGCTAGGCCTTGGGTTGGCTAGGGCCCGGGCTTGGGCCCACGGCCTCCATCACACGCCATTCTTCATGCACACCTCTCCTATTTGTACAAATGGAGATGCTAGCAAACATGAAGAAACTATGTTTGCCCATAATTGCAACCAATCAATGCCATCAATCTTCCTTCATTTGTCATGCAACAATCACATGTAATTGAGATTATTTAATTACAAATTATTGATGATATTAAAAGGGCATATCAGGAGATCTCATTTCTGTACATAGGCTTGTATATGGGTGCAGTAAATCAGGTCTCATCGATAATCCCTGAGCAAATGATCTTAGCTCGTATTCGTATGAGATGAAATTATTTAATCCCATCTAATTTTCTCCAATTTCATAAGAAACAATTTCTCATTCACATATTTTTTATTTGTACAATTTCTACCATTTCTCCAACAATTTCCCATATGAATGTAAATTGTTTTGATTTTGACTCTATGGTAGTGTTCAACAAGTGAATCTTGATAGAATACGTAGGTGTCTCCATAAACATTTCCTTGTGAAAGTACATTTACTTTGCTAGTTGTTCTGTAGACACGATGTCCTTAAACTGTCCTACATTCCTACATTCTTGTGTAAAGGATCTACCTCATATAGGAATCAACTAAATTTATGTTCAGTTTTCATGGTTGCATTCGTTTTGACCCTAAATACCATCATGGTTATGTGAGAGTTTTTAAAGAATTAAGCTCTTAATTCTTCTTTGAAGCGACTTATCTTCTCTCTCATATATGTGTTTTATAAATTAACCTTACAGTATTTTACTTACTCCTTTATAAATTATTAAAGCATCTAAATGCTAAACTCATCTCTTAGTGTCACTATTTCATGTTTAGGAACGAGTTGATGATTAATTCCCACAGTGACTTCATTAAGCCTTATGACTAGGTTATCCCTTTGAACCTAAATCTTAGGATCTCCAATTATCTAGGTTGGGCATTCCTTCATAGATATTTTTCTCAAATGGGCTTAAAGTCTCATTTCTTTTGACATCTTCTCAACTAACTCTTAGTTTAACCATTTGGTTAGCGGATTTACTAAATTATGCTTATGCTTTGGCTTCACATAGTCAATAGTGCTAATTCAGATTGAGAGTAGTTTTTTAGTAGTGTTGTGTTTACGACGTATATAACTAAACTTACAATTATTCATATTACTTTGTGCCCTTCCGATAACTGACCATCTATTGCAATGAATACAAATTGTTGGCATCGACTTTCCCATTTCATAATATCCTCAGGTAAATAGCGTAACCATTTAGTTTCTTCTCCATATTTATCTAACGTGATAAATTCATATTCCATTGTGGACCAGACTATCACAGTTTCACTACTAGATTTCAACTCCTTTGCATCAGATATGCAGTTAGCATCACTGTACCGTTCAAGTACCTGTCAGAAATTTGGTATAATGCAAGCTATAGTCCCGAATATATCATATGTACCTCAGTACTCTCACTATTGCTTTCCAATGGTCAGCACTCAGATTTCTCATATATCTACTTTATCCACTAACTGCGTAGGCAATGTCTGGTCTGGTACAATTTATTAGATACATTAGGATTCTGATGACCCGAGTATTCCACTGGTAAGATACTTTCCCATTCATTCTTTGATAGATGGAGACTAGTATCTAATGGTGTTCATGTAATACCAGAATCATTCTTGTTGAATGTCTCAGGAATTTTGGATACATAATGTGACTGACTTAAGAGTAGCCATTTTGATGTTCTTGTGATTTTAAATTTTTAATCTCTTAAATCACATCAAAACGTCGAATTTTGAATTCATCATGTTCTTGGTAGATTTGACAATTCTCTCATCATTACCAACAATGAGCATATCATCCGCGTATAAATATAGATCGCGTAACTATTTTCTGTCTCTTTATATATACACGTGTCGCACTCATTGATATTAAAACTGTTGGAAATCACTATACTGTCAAACTTTTCATGCTATTGCTTTGGTGATTTAAGCAATTTATAGACTTTTTTTTCATTTCTTGGAGCCATAAAAATCTCAGATTGTTCCACGTAACTTTCTTCATCCAATTCACAATTGAAGAAAATTATTTTCACATCCGTTTGAAGTATCTTCAAATTGTGCAATGCTACAATCACTAGTATCATCCTAATGGAATTTATTCTCATTACTGAAGGATAAGAATCAAAGCAATTAAGGGCTTCTCATTACTTGTACCCTTTAATTACATGTTGGGCCTTATATTTATCAATAGAGCCGTTGCTCTCATTTATCGTCACCCAAAGACTTTCCCACTCTTGCCCTCCTACTGTGTCTTAGTTCACCTTTATGATCAGGACCGCGTTTCTAAATCATTATTTCCTTCATTAAAAGTTTCAGAAGTTCACTTTGACGAGCTTGATCTCTCGTTGGATCTATATGGAAATCCATCTTCAAAAAACAATGCATTCCTTGATTCTATTATCTTATTCTTTTGTATATATTGAATCTTTGATTCATAAACAAGGAATTGATATGCGTTGTTGTTATTTGTATAGCTTATGAAGACAGAATACATCATTTTAGGACTTATCTTTACAATTTTCGGTGTTGGGATAACCACTTTCGCAAGACACCCCAACACTCAGAAGTATCATATTCATTATTTATTCCAATATGCAATCTTTCATTTCGTTACACCGTCGATTGAGGTGAACAAGGCTGTTACTTCATCGAAAATTCCATATTGTGCACAAAAATCACCAAAAGGTATTTCATACTCATAGTCTCTATCACTTCTCAATTTCTTTATTCTTTTATTAAATTGCTTCTCAACTTCACTTATACAGAGAGCAATTTTACTTAAGACTTCACCTTTTCTTTTTAGCAAATACACATAGTAGTATTTTGTGCTATTGTCAATAAAGGTAATAAAGTATTTATTACCACCTCTTGTTTGCACTTACTTTAAGTTGCAAATGTCACTATGAATCAACTCAAATGGTTCGGTATTTCTTTCAATTGCTAGAAATGATGACCTCTTTAATTTCGCCTCTACGCAAATTTCACATTTGTGATTCCAATCAACCAGGAATTTCGGTACGTATTCCATATTTTAATTAATTTTTACATCAAACATAATTAAAATATCCTAGTCTACCATGCCACAAATTGGAAGACTCAAGCAAGTAAGCATAAGAATTATCAATTTTATTGACAACTATAATTACATTGAGATTGAAAAGCCCTTCACACATATAGCCCTTGCCCACATATATTCCGTCATTAAAGAAAATAATTTTGCCTGACTCAAACACCATTGTAAATCTGTGTTTGTTCAATACTAAACCTGATAGCAGATTCTTTCGGATTTCTGACATGTATAACACGTTGTTCACAGTTAGCAGCTTTCTATAGTTCATTTTCAACACCAGTCTATCTTCTCTTCATTGATCAACGCAAAGGTTGTAAAGAGTTCCCTACTAGAGCAAACATGTCGAATAACTCTAGTGTCAATCCACCACTTCTTTGAAATTGACCCGACCAAATTTACCTCAGAAACCAAAACTGAGAGGTTGATATCCGACATGTTCTAGGCAATAGCATCAGCCACTTTCTCCTCAAGGTTCATTTTTTTTTTCAGAAGTCGGTATTTCGTACACCTGTGACCTTTCTTACCAACATCGAAGCATTTTCCTTGAAACTTATTCTTGGAAATACCTCATTTCGGCCCTAGTTTGGCCTTATTCTTTTTGGGCTTTTATCCTTACCTCTGCTTCATCACGTTTACATTAGCACAAGTAAGGATGAGCCATTCAGACCCTCTGTTGTCTTCTTCAATTTGAAGTCTAACAGTCATGTCCACTAATATCATCTCCTTTCACTCATGCTTAAGGTGGTTCTTGGAATTCTTCCATCCGAGTGGTTGTTTCTCAGTGATAGCAACCACTTGAAAGGTTTCAATCAATACCATACCTTCCACATGAATCTCATCCAAGATCATCTGAATTTCTTACACCTGACTGATTACTGTTTTGGAATTTACTATTTTATAATTGAGGAACTGTCTGACTACAAACTTCTTTATGCTGACATCCTCTATCTTATATTTTCGATTCAAAGATTCCCATAGGGTTTTCACAGTCTTAAACAGACAATATACATTATACAATGAATCATGCAGATCGTTCAAAACTTAATTTCTGCACAGGAAATCTGAATGATTCCAGGCTTCCATCACATCTAGAGCTTAGGCATCCAATTTCTCCTTCAGAAGCTTAGGAACTTCCTTAGTCAAGAATCTTGCAAATTCAAGGTGGTCAGATAGAAAAGTATTTTTTACTGTCACCTTTTGAAATTCAAACAATTGAACTTCTCAGATTTCTCGCTGTCATTTACTGAAACCGCAACTGCCATGGCACCTGAACCTCCATAAGGTACAATTGAGAAAGAGGTCGACCTTTAACCACATAAGTGGCATTGGTGTTGGCAGCAGCAAAAGTAGAAGAATTTTTAGAAGCCATCTGAGATCACAAAAAAGAAAAATTTATCATAAGCTTGTTAGTTTGAAGTATAATAATATGTAATATAAACTAAAATACTAAATCAATAAAGAGAAATACAAAAATACGAACAATAGAATAGGTCGAGACCCGTGACAGTCATAGTTTTCTTAAGACAAATTCGTCCCCTCTCGGTTGTACTGAGGATATGTGGACTTCTATCTGCCAGGGTACAACGATGGTAAAGCAGAAGTCAACATTGAACTCCTACCTCTCTGGCGAACTGAACAGAAGATGAATACCATCGAAAATAGTGTTACAATTTCATTATTTATTCCAAATCTCTAGCACGTACAACATGTTATTGAGAGTCTACAACTTCCCAAAAGTGATCTTCAATACCACTTTTCCTTTGCCTTCAACCTCTGACAAGGCTGAGTTTTCCATGTACAACTTCTCTCCATTGATTGGCTCAAAAGTCATGAAGAGGTCTCTATTGGAGCAGATATGTTAGGTAGCTCAAGTGTCAATCCACCACTCCTTTGGATTTGACCCTATGAAGTCAACCTTTAAAATCATAGTATATAGGTTGATGTCAAAAACATCCTGGGTAATGACATCAATCATGTTTGTCTCCGCTTCTTCTTCTTGAGAAGTTGGCAGTTAGCAAACTTCTGGCTCTTCTTGCCACAGTTGAAGCATTTACCTTAAAATTTAGGTTTGGAAACGCCTCCCTTAAGCCCGATCTTAACCTTGTTTTTCTTGGGCTTTGAGTTTTGCCTCATGCTCCACCATATTAATATGGGAAGCACCTTTAGGAATGTTCTTCTCAAACTCCATGTTGTCTTCTTCGATGCGAAGTCTAATGATGAGGTCCCCCAATGATATTGCCTTGCATTTGTGCTTCAGCTAGTTCTTAAAGTCCTTCCACGTGGTGGCAACTTCTCGATTATTGCAGCCACCTGAAAGGTTCCACCAAGAGCCTTACCTTCTGCATGAATGTTATGCAATATTACCTGAATCTCTTGCACTTAATTGATCACTATGTTGGAATCCACCATCTTGTAGTTGAGGAATCGTCTGACGATAAACTTCTTTGTGATGGCATATTCTGTCTTGTACATGTGGTCCAAGGATTCCCATAGTGCCTTTGGTGTCTTAATGTACAATACACATTGTACAGTGTGTTGTGCAGACCATTCAGAATGTAGTTTCTGCACATGAAATCAGAGTGGTTCCAGGCTTCAACTGCTTGAAGAGCCTAGACATTTTATTGCCCCTCAAACTTCCTCAGCCAAGAAACTAGCAAGGTTCAGTGTGGTCAAGTAGAAGAGCATCTTCCGCTGCCACTTTTTGAAATTCATCTCATTGAACTTCTCAAGTTCCTTATTGTGGTTCACCGCAGCCGCAACAGGCATGGCCATTGTACCTCCCAAAGATACGATCAGAACAAAGATCAAGCCTCCAGAGGAGTAACAGACACAAAGCCCATGCTAGTAGTTACAATCACGATATCAAATCTGATTACGATCTCAGATCTTCCACCAACAATACTTGGTAGTTACTGTTTAAAGTAGAGTCCAAGATATTTTCCACGATATAACGTCTAGAATCCCTAGATGCTAGTTTATTGGAAGAAATAAAATATATTATACGAATATGCAAAATTCATAATTAGTTTTTTTCCTCTTCATGTGTGATTAATATCTCCGCCTATCCCATATGGCCTCATATGAGCTTAATCCGAGAATGGGCTTTCATAAATTTATATTTAACCCATCCATGTTGTCACGACCCGAAAATTTGGCAGAGTTTCCCTTCATTTTTGCCACATCTCACATCAAACATGAACCTGCTATAAAATTAATTCAGATAATAAATACTCCAACATCTCCTTCACAACCATAACCACATTTTCACCATCCAAAAACAATCTCAGCCAAAAGTTTCAGGTCGTAACATTATATGCAAACCTATATACTTCTAATTTACATGATCTTAATATCTACCTAAAGGAGGCATGATGCTGATCCCCGAAATAAAGTGTCAATTCCAAACGGCTCGTCCTTCTACTTAGTTATAAAGAAAAAAATATCACAGGGGGTGAGCTGCGGGCTCAGTGAGTACAAATTTCTAAGGTAGAATAATTTATAAATATAATTTCATACAAATCACATACATTCCAAAATCACAACAAGAATACAAATGAAAGCGCTCAATCATATTATTTATGCAATTAATATAATCAATCAATACAAACAATAATCGATATTAATCTTCCTCCCAATCTCCTGACGCCCTTCATCTACAACCTCACACCCATGGGGGCCACCCATTACCGGCGGTAAGAGCAGTTTTAAATTATCTTATTTTTATATCTCGCCAGAAACCAGAGATAAATCACATCGATGGACATCAGCGGCAAATTAAGTTTCTCTCTTTCCACTTTCATTTATATTTTCTTTCCCAATCATTTTTTTGGCCCATTTCTAGTCCGTCGGCTTAGCGGTCACCATGGCTATTTACAATCACAATCAATAATGCAGAATGCATATAATAATGCACACATTGACATGCAAACTTCATGGCAATTAAAAGCAATCTCATTCCTACGTATCGATTTTAATATAATTAATATATTCTACTATATTTACAATATATATATATATGTGCGCATGCACTCAGCATGCAAACGCATGCAAATCAGCCATGCATTATAAATTATATATATATATATATATTAACAAGGTGATTATATATATATATCACATACTATAAATTATTTTACAATGGAAAAAAGTACTCAAAACCCCTTCAGTCGGTCTACTGGTCTTGGTCTCCAAGATGTCTATTTTCGGTCTCTTCAGGTCCTATCATATCATTCACAATAAAATTAAAATATATCATATATGTTTATATTGAAAATGATCCCAAAAATTATTATAGGATATTATTCATTATACTTTTATTGACCCTATGACTTTTACCCATCATGTTAAAACTCGTGGGAATACATCCTTCTAACTAAATCCTACTAAACTATATATATATATATATATCATTGAGTAATATAATTTATTTGATTCGAACTAAACCTAAATTACCTCCAATTTTCTTCACCGTCGTCCTCCGTCTTCTCGAACTCCTCAGTTCTCTCTCTCGCTGTCCACGTTTTCTCTACATATATTACCTTCACATATATTATTATCCATATTTCTATACCCAAATCATACCAATTATAATATACTATCAAGTAATAAAATCTACTAGATTTAAAATAGATATTATTTACATCCTATTTTATTTTCCCTTACCGTGCCTCCTGACCATTCTTCGTCTCTATTCTTCTTCTTCTTCTTTTTCTGGCTTCTCTCTTTCACTCTCTCTGTTTCGGCGGTCTTTTGAGGAAAAGTGGCAGAATGCCAAAAGCTAAAGGATAAGAAGATGTATATGTGGGGTGTTTGGGTGGCAGAAGGAATAATAATAATAATAATAATAATTGATTATGGGCTTAAACAATTCTAATGGACTTGGAATGGGTTTGGACTTCTAAATTATGAGCTCACAATTTCCTCCCTACTAATTAAAATTTCATCCCCGAAATTTTTTATATGGTACTAAAAGATAAAAACATTCGAGATTCGAGATTCAGAGCATACTTAAGTTCCCATACACTCCTTTGACTTTCATGGATCACAACGCTTCCGCTGCGCCACTCTGATAATCTGTCTAATTATATCATAAGTCTATCCAGTAGAACTTGCTGATACATAACCTGCATTTCAAGGATTATCCATATAGAAAGAAACAATATAGCCCAGATGCAAGAATTCCCATTTTCTTGGCGATATATATGTATACATAGCAGATAACTTGTCATGTTCTTCCAATTCATGAGAAATAATTTCTCATGCACACCCATTTAAATTGTCATTTTTCCATCATTAGTTACAAGCATAAATTATTTTTAGTAAAAAGAGAAAAATTAAAAGCAAGGGGATAATTTTATTAGTTTAAGTTAATATCGGATAAATAATATGTAGGTATATTGCATATTAGCATGAATATATATTGCATATGCGATTCTATATTTGGGACATTAAACAACATGTACCTATTAGCATGTAAGTACCATGAAAATCTCTTCTCGCTTTTCATTAGTTTTTGTGGTGAAAAAATAGAACATGCGAGCACACACATTAGCTCACCAATACTGTAAACTATATTTACTATTCATGGCTAACATTCAGAGTAAAAGATACGACGTTGGCTTTATGTAAAGTAAATTTACATGTCATGATTAATATTGGTGCAACAGTTACCACATTAACAGTAAGATTCAATCTGTTAAAAAAGATCTGAGAAGAGGATGATGGATTCGCCAACAATTATTGGGAAACTAAGTCGTGGGATATAGTCAACTTCGATTGCATAGCTCTGAAAATAGGAACGTTGTTGTATAAAGTCTCCGATGCTTTACGGAATCATTAGCCTTGACACAGCAGGCACGTTAATAACCTGCCGATTATCACCATTCAATCTATAAGCCAACTTTGGCAGCTACAATAAGCTAATGCAGTCCGAAGACCACCAGAAAATTCAGTAATTTCATATTACAACTGTTGCACTAAACCTCTATTTATTAAGCTAATGTAGTCAAAAAATTCAGTGAATTATTATAAAACATGCGCTAAGCCTCTAATTTTTTAGATAATGCAGTCCAAATACCGACAGAAAATTCAATAATTTCACAAATTTCATTAGCTCTCCCATATATGT
>JAOYND010237820.1:0-13352 GCA_025802135.1 Lagerstroemia fauriei
ATCCATTGAATCAACTTGCCAAGCCTCCGCATCCCACATGGTTGCTTACACCGATAGTTTTGTGCCTTAAACGAGTTCGACCACTTTCCAAGTTTTTCTTCTTGAGCTAAAATGAGGTGTCTACAAAGCCAATCAAAATTTGAACACAATTCTTTGTCAAAGATAGTATATGTCAATATATATGTGCTAGACACGTGTCAAATGGAAAAGCATGCGATGTGGATAGGCTTAGATTATCTCCCCTGGAACCCTGTTTTACTATTAGGTATATAGATATAGATATAGATTCATTGTACGACAGAAGAGTAATAAAACCTCACTTTACATTCTGTTATAACCCCCTTCTCACTCTTCTTCTCTCACCCATGTAATTTACATTAGAAAGGAAAAATAACTGATCATCAAGGTAACAGCTCAGAGTAGCAACTTCACGTGCAAATACTTGCTGAGACTCCCCCTCAAGATGGAGACTACAAGTTATGTACTCCAATAATGTTTATTAAAGTGTGAAACTGCTTCAAATGCAAAGGTTTGGTGAGTATGTTTGCCAATTGATTCATACTCGAGATGTGCATTGTCTTCAATATCCCTTCTTCCGTCTTCTCCCCCACGAAATGACAATCCAATTCAATGTGTTTTGTTTGCTCATGGTATACTGAATTGGCTGCAATATGCAAGGCAGCTTGATTGTCACAGTATAGTAGCGCTGGTCCTTTGATCTCTACTTTCAGATCCTTGAACAAACCCAAAAGCCAAACAATTTCACAGCAAGCATTAGCCATCGATCTGTATTATGCCTCAGCAGAAGATCGAGACACCACAGTTTGTCTCTTTGATCTCCATGAAATCAGGGATGTCCCAAGAAAAACACAAAAGCCAGACACTGACCTTCTAGTATCGGGGCAAGTTGCCCAATCTGCATCTGCGAAAGACTTCAGCTGCAACTTTGAATCTGCAGGAAATAGAATACCCTGACCAGGAGTTCCTTTTATGTATTGCAGCACTCTTTGAGCAGCTTGCATGTGTTTATCTCTTGGTGCAGCTAAGAATTGACTCAGTCTATGTACTGAGTAGTTGCGATCTGGTCTGGTTATGGTGAGGTAAACCAATCTCCCAATAAGCCTCCTATAGCTCGTAGGATCTTCAAGCAGTTTACCTTCATCTTGTGACAACTTGAGACCGTCCATAGCTACCGCAACTGGTTTACTACCTAAGTCTAATGCATATTTACTCTGATTTACTGAGAAACCAGCTGAAGATCGTGCAATTTCTAATCCCAAAAAATACCTCAGAGGTCCTAAGTCCTTCAGTTTGAACTTTTGGCTCAGTGCCTTCTTTACTGAGGTTATGGCTTCTTCATCATTTCCAGCTATCAAAATATCATCCACATAAACCAATATAGCTATGAATGATGCTGCAGAGGATGATTTGATAAAGAGGGAGTGGTCTCCATCCGATTGCCTGAACCCTTGGTCAAAGAGAGCTTTAGAAATCTTACTGAACCATTGTCGAGAGGCCTGCTTTAAGCCATAGATTGATTTCTGGAGCTTGCATAATGCATTTGGAGGTAGAGACTCCCCTTTTCCTCTGCAGTGTCCAGGAGGTAGTTGCATATAGACCTCTTCATTGAGGTCGCTGTGAAGAAAAGCATTTGACACAAGAAGTTTGACAATGATCTTTTATGCAGATAAACAGTTGCATCTCTTTCTACTGAGATCAGTTAACTCCACGTTCAACAAACAAGCCTAATTCAGGGCTGAGAATTGGCCTGGATTGTTAATGCACTACCACTGCATTCGAGAATCTCCCCATCTTATTTCAAAGCAGTGGTGCAACTTAACTGATATCAAGTCCCAAGTGAAATAGCTAAGTTTACCGCCATTATATATATCATGGAGTTAAAAAGAAACTGTTGTGTTAAGTGATTGTTATGTATCTTAGTTGATCAAAATCATGTCGATTTGCTCGAACTTTTCTAATAATTCAATGTTGAATTACTGTAGGATGTGAAATGCCAAGGTTAAGTCAACATGTCAGTCATGAAAAATTATTTCCTCTCTGTACTAATTAAATTGTATGAGTCCGTTTTGATAAACTATTTCTGACTTTACTCCTTTGGGAGGAAGGATGAGTAGCCCTGCTGCTGCTGCATAGTATAAGTAATAATCAGTAAGTTGTTCCGTTAACCATGTGCTATGATTAATGCATCTTCTTCACCTTTATTGCATCGCCGTGTGGTTGCAGTACCTTTACAAGACAAAGTAGTTCTTAAGGTCTGACAGATTTGTTCATGCATGTGTTTTGCAATTGGTATTTTCTTTGGTAGATTTGTATTAGATTTTCTGATGGAACCTGCCTCATTTGAACTTGAGGTAAATAAAAGGTCCACTTAATCTCTAGCAAGCAGGTTGGAGGAGGTGCAATTGATTTTACCTAAAAATGCGAGTTCCAGCAAGGAAGAAATCTATTACTAACGCATAAAAACGAATAGATTTATATGTAGAGTGTGAACTTATGTATTTTTCACTTAGTAGAGATCAGGCTGCTAGGAGATTTGATGCTGCAACTTGAGGCAGAACAGCCTGTCTAAGGAGTTACCTGTTCTTGATGGAACCGCATATGTAAATGAATGAATAATCTGGAAAAGGAGCTAATTAGATGAGGATTTCATGGTAAAATGTAAATGGAGGGCTTTCTTCCGTCTATTAAGGAAGCCCCAAAGATATTATCCATTGGAGAGAATATATTGACATGTTAAAAAGATTTTTGTGCAGAAACTTGGAGATTTATACATGCAGATAAGCTTTGGTTATAAGTGATGCTTGATTCTTTCAAATTTTCAAATGAAAAATAGAAAAATGAATACACAGCCAATTCTACAGTCTTGATATGTCGATAATTCAAGTCCAATTGACTGAGAATTCAATCATTTCAAATACTGCGCTGCCGCTACGGTCAATCTTTGACTTAGCATGAATTTTTAATTTTCGCTAGACAGATCTGGTTCTTGGGTTTTTGTTTCTTGAAGAGGCTTTCGTTTGACAACTGATGCTTTGAATGAGTGTCGTTGACATGCTTTCAGGATAATTTGTAGCTTAATTGTTGAAGAGCAATCAATTTAACCTATTGTGTCGTGAAATTTGAACTAACTTGATGTTGATGGTGTGCTCCACTGAGAATTCGATCATTGCAGTACTATCATACATAGATTTCTCTGCCCACCCTAACTTGAAAAATGCTTCGTATACATCATAAATGAATGTGAGATTACTAGAATAAAGTAATCTAACATAATCCCATATCTCCTCACAAGCTTCCAAATGATCACACATATTGGCTATTTTTGACGTCATAGAATTCCACAACAAAGGAACAAGTCGAGCATCTTCACGACTCCACTTTTTATTGTTAGATACTTCCGTAAGATGTTCCTTCTTTCCTTGACCTCGAAAGAACATCTTAACAGCTCTTGACCATCATAAGTAATTATTACAATTTAACTTACGAGTTGTAATCTGTTGAGGAATGAGCGACACGATGGCTTTTGACTCCACAATGTCTCCCATGTTTCTTCATGCAAAGATCCTCACACTAACACTTCACAAACTACTAAGAAACCCAGAAACTCCATAGATTATACACTAGAAGCACCAAATAAAGGGAAAAACATTGCACATTACTCAGCAAATTAGAGTTTCTATCGTCGACCAACTCACCAGCAACAGGCACAACACTGTCCGTACAAAGCGAGTGTACGATGTCCGTACAATGCGACAACACAACCCTTCTTCTGCTGCAACACCCTCCAAGTATCCTCTCTAAATTCTAGGGTTTCTCTCTTGAACCTGGCTCTGATACCATGTTAATAGGTAAGAGAGAAGACAAACATCCTATTGAATTTCAAAAACTGCATAACGTTCTTGACGCCTTATTTTATTTGTCCACTAAACTAAAAACACAACAATATTCCTTGAACATACATAAAAGGCGTCTAACGAGCAATGACAATCTCACATCTAATACTATAAAGTCAATTTTGTTTCCATCCATGCTCTTTTCTATGGAAATCAGAAGCAATGCCGTGAAGAGCAACTCGAGATGATTTTTAATCATGATTTCCCGTAATCTTCTGCTGATAATTCGTTCTACCAATAAGAGTAAAAATTTCTTTTCTTGCAATTTAGATTTTGGATCGAAATTTGAAATTTTAGATTTTTTTTTTAAGCCCATAAAAACAAAATGTATACCAGCTTTTCATTCTTCCTTTCTTATTAATCCATTTTCCTCCACCTCACCAGTTACGGTTCTCCTTCATTCTTGAAGTCGAGAACAGAGATAGAAAGCGGTACAGTGCAAGAAGTTTCCTTTATAACTTTTAAGGAGGAACTATTGAAAGCCCCTGTACAGTGGACCTCTTTGGTTGCAAGGAGTTTGAATTTTGATTGGACATTGTTTTCGGAGAGGGAAAAAGATCGTTGTTCGATGTCGGACTGTTTACCGTGAAGTCAATTATCGCGAGATATGCCTTCTGAAGGTATGATTCAGCGCGATCAGCTTGAGTTTTATTATTCTCGCATGAACATGTTACAATTATTATTGTAGGATGCTCTGACTTTGTCTAAGAAACAGCTCTTTTTATGGCAGGTTAGGGTTGATGTACGGCCACTTCCTTTTCAGTTCTGTTTAGTTATTCCTTTAGTTATATAGTTAATAGTTAAAAAAGGATAAGAATGCAGAGTAACTTAACACATCACGAGCAGCAAATAACATTCCTAAGATCAAGGTTGCCTTTAATTGCGATTGGGGTCTCAATAAATTTTCATATTTAGTCTATGTTAAGTTTTAATTGGCTGACCATATCGAGGTTTTGATTGTGAAAATGGCATTGTTGTACGCTAAATCTACAGTAGGATCTTCTGTGTACATGTCCACATTGTTTTCTTCAATAACTAAGTTTTTGCAGTGTAAATGACACTCCTCCTAAAGCTACTCCATTTCTTAGTAGCTTCTCTTCTTTGAATGCTTGATTATCTTCTGTCTTTATTACTGTGAATGAGGAGAAACGTGTGATCCTTTGAGATGTTTCTATAGAGTTCCGAAAGGCCTGGTCAGTTGGGTGAGTGTTCCGCTCTTTGTCTGGCCGTGTCATGCTTTGGGATGGAGTGTCTCTACGTCTGTGCTTTCATCTGTACCTTGGCCCCCTTTTAGCTGGGTAGTGATGTAGTATTTGATACCATATTGAGTGATTATTAATTGTAAAAGGGAAAATGGCTAAAACTCTGTTAGTGGCTTTTCGGTTTGATTTGTTTTCAAATAGGAGACCCATTTTTCCTTTATTGATGAAATATGTTGAATTTGGTCACTCTTTTTCTTGTACAACACAATGCAGGACGGGGATCAAAATTTGATCTTGCTGTGTTTTCTTCCTTCCGTCTCTGGACTGTGCTGCTTTTGGGTATGGGCATCTTTAGGTTGCATTGAGTTTCCTCCCTCCGTGTTGAGGGAAGTGATGCATCTTCGAGAATAGGGGAGCAGTGCTTTATCTGTGTCCTCTCCTTTTGTCATGTTTGTTACCTCTTGCCTTTGATTTGGAAACAAGTGGTTGCCTGCACCGGATACATCTGTTTTAATGAGTCCCGATCAAAGATTATTACATTCTAGATGTTCCATGATTCAGTTCATTTCATTTATCTTGCCCATCGCAATCGTTTTAGCTCGGATCTTTTAACCTTTATAGGCTGCTCAATTTGATATTATTGAAGCTGTGTTATTAATCTATATGTGAAAAGGTGTGTATTCAGTTGCAGATCGAAGACCCAACCTCTGTTAGGCAACTCCTCTTTGCCCAAGGGAGTCAGCCATATTAGATCTTCTCCAGCACCTTCTTCTTCACCTCTTCTCCGCCTGCCTCACCATCTAAAGCTCAAGCGCAACTGTAACTTCCAGCCTGCTATAAACTAATGTCGTATGTTCCAAAAGTCATTATTTTTCAATTGAGTTAGTTTGGTGTAAAACAAATGTTGCACACCAGCTAGAGCTTTCACCTCTCTCTCTCTCTCTTTGCTGTGCTTTGTTTTCCCTATTTATGCTCCTTAATCCTAGCACTGCTTATTTGGGTAGAGTGTGAACGCAAATGTCATTGAAGCGTTTGGAGGAGCTACTCTTAGCCGAGGGAAGAATTAGCTTGCCAAAATCCAACTTTAGATCACCGAATGCCTGCCATCTCTATAAAAAATGGCAAAAAGTTTTCATGGGATGCAGAGGTACCTAAATTCCTCGTATATTTCCATGCACGCAGGGGAGAGATTTTCAGAGTTAGTTACTTGCTCATTTTTTTTATATCGACGGATGAGATGATGATAGCAAGTTATGGCTTCTGTCCTGCTGAAGCTGTAAGCTTCCAATCCTAGATCTCAGAATTTGTGAATTCCCTTGCTATTTGCTCATAATCTTTGATCATATCTTTCGGGCGGATAGACCCACGTTGTGAAACATCAATATAGAGATATCCTGGCAGGGAAGCTTGGTTGCTATTGTTGGGAGCGCTGGAGAAGGAAAGACATCTTTGATATCCGCATGCAAGTGTGACAATTAGAGCTAGAGTTGAGCATGAGAATATGGTTCCATTGAGGGCCTAATTCTACAACAGGGAGGAGAGGCTTCTTGTCTATGATTATATGCCCACGGGGAGCTTTCCTGCTCTCCTCCATGGTAAGAAGAAGAATTTCCCTGCTTTTCTCATTGACCTCTGCTTTTTTGTCATCTCTGTGACAGAACCAATGCTATGCTGTTTTGATTGTGCCACGGTTCTCGGATTGGTGTAGATTAAATTGCTGGAATCTTATCACAGGAAATGCAGCATCTGGTAGGACTCCTCTCAACTGGGACACTCAATCGAGCATCGCCCTTTGAGCCGCCCTGTGCGATCGCCCACCGCCACTCTCATGGCCCCAGAGCATCCCACGGGAGCAGAAAGCCCTCGAATGTACTTCTCACCAAGTCCTTCAAGCCCCGTGTCAATGCCCAGCCTCTGCTCCCAACCGGATTGATGGGTATCGTGCACCAGAGGTGACGGACACCCAGACAGCATATCCCCAAAAGGCTGATGTGTACAGCTTCAGGGTATTGCTTCTGGAGCTCCTGTCCGTGACCGGGAAGGCACCAGCTAATCCCCAGTTAGACGAGGAAGCAGTTGACCTCCCCAGGTGGTTCCAGTCTGTGGGTCAGAGAGGAATGCACTGCTGAGGTTTTCGACCTTGAGCTACTAAGATACCAGGATGTTGAGGAGGATATGGTCCAGCTCTTGCAGCTCGCGCTCGACTGCACCTCTCAACACCCCGGCAAGCGCCCTTCCATGGCCGTTCTGACAGGCAGGATGGAAGAATGCACCCATCTTTCTTAAATCTTTTAGTTCCCGTTTCATTGTTTACTCTTGAAGAGCTCCCCGAGCGTTATTTCTCGGTGAATCTTTGCTCAAGATTTCAAAGATGTCTTATTCTCCTTCAAAGAATATGGGTCTGTAAACTGTGTTTTAAGATTTTTTTTTCTTGGCAAAAAAAGAAAGAAGATATCTTTCAATGGTGAGATTCGAAAGCCGTTTCGATGTTTGATTTGATTGCAAACCCCATTTAAATATCGAATTGAATAAAGCTGTGCCAAGGACACAACTGTCCTAAATGCTATGCAGCCAGATAAACCAATTTATTTGGGGCCAAACTAAGGATTAAAGAACGAATGGTATAGAGAGAGGTTTCAGATCGTCAGTGTTCGTCAATCTGAGAACATGCAGCAACCCCTGCACATTGAAGCTCTTAAGGGTAGGATCGGGGTTCACCTTGTTCATTGATTATTTTGTGGTTTTTGAGCTTGATGAGCCAATCTATCACAAAGTCTGTGTTTGATGGAGTCTTTGCATGAGATCATATAGCAGCATACTTCTCAGTCTCCTGTTCCTTTATTTCAATCTTATTTCTATCATTATATAAACTTATGTGTGTCCCATGTAATCGAGAAAAAAAATGTTTCCAGATCCGTAATGATGGGGCAAAAAAAAAATAGATAGATAGAAAGAAAGAGAAGGAAAGGCTTGCCGACATGATATGTTTTAAATTATACATTGTCATTAACCCGCGCTAAGATTAAGTAATGTTTATCATTAAAATAGACACATACATATACAGTCATGGAGCAGCTCCCTAGCTTTCCTTATTTTATAAGAATGCAAGTGTCTTGAGAGCATACCACATTCATCATCTAACTCGACCATGACTATGATGACGGAGATTGCACACTCCAGGGCCTGCCCATCTCTCTCTCTCTCTCTCTCTCTTGTTTATTAACTAGTAATGATGGAGAATTTTTACATCAGAGTTACTTCCAACAGATAAAATACTGCGTGTACATATTATCAGTAGTTTACAGTGTCGTAAGTTCGACTCCTTACATAGAAATAATCCTTGGCGACGCTACTGCTGCTAAAACATGTGCTTTTGTCAGGCGCACCATTCTCATTCGTCTCGAAGGGAGACAATCGCTTGTCTTCATACGTTACTAGACTTCGAGAGAGGGTACGGGGCTCGAACTTTCCTCCTTTTTCCAGAGGCGAGGTATGAAAGACATGGCTAGCAGTACTACTGTACAGAACCCCATCGTAAAGTATATCAGATCCACGATGCCATCCCTCGCTTCCTTGGACGTGGAGGCCGCCAACGCGATCTTGTATGTCATACCGGTACACATACAGGCTATCCACATGGTGGCCGTCGAGATCCACAGAGGCAACCTTCGCCCCGAAGTCAGTGCTGCGACTTGCAGAATTACGAAGAGGAGGCAAGAGATTAATCGGACGGTGTTATAAAACATATATTGGGTGAACGTTGACGGGTAAAAAATTGCTAGGAGTGAGGAGCCCGGTTTACGGGGGCCTGAACCTCCATCGTTTTCGGGATCTGCTTCCCGAAGTCCGGTGGGAGGGTTCAAGGCCTGGTTGTAGGCCATCGTGCCAAGCGCAATGGCAACCACCAGGAAAAGGTTGTTGACCGCATCGGCAAAGATGTGCTTGTTTTTGTCAGTGCTCTCCTGTGGAGGAGGGTCTTGTGCGGCCACTGGGGCTCCGTTTCTTGACGCTGCTGCAGGCATCTCCATTTTATCTACTACAGGCTGGGACTATTAGAATTGACAGTGCGTTGTAAGATAGCTGTGAAGATATCAGTGGTGCAGAGAATTGGACTTCTTACGGCTTTTAAATAGAGAAGTGCAGGGGATTATGCATGCTAACAGCAGAGGAGGTAGCTTTGCAAAACAAAACGTTCTTCTGTTTGTTTTGCTTCGCGATGATTGGTGTAGTTGGATGTCCAGTAGCGTATCTCTGACTGACTTTGGTTGATAATTTGTTGCCTTGCTGGTAAAAAAAAAAAAAAAAGGAAAAAAGGAAAAACCAAAAACCAAAAACCAAAAAAACAAAAACCAGAATCTGGGAGCCACGAGTTCATCAATCTCCACCCATTCCTTTCTGTCTCACATTCCCAACATAGCAAACTGACCAGAAATCTGTTCTTCTCTTGCGGTCGATCCTCTCCTGCTATGGACGTTGTTTCGCTGGATTGTGAGGGTGGGTTCTTCTCTCTGTCTCCCTGTGGTTGCGGTCGGTGGATTCCCTTCGCGCTCTGCTGCTGTTCTCCTTCCGTCTGTGTTGTGCTGGTTCCATTGCTCCGATTTCGATTGACAGATTCTGTTGTGGGTCCAGGTTCCGTGCGGCGTGCTAGCCATGGCACGGGGGTTTCCTGGTGGTTTGCCTCTGATTGCAATTGGCGGAATTTTTTTTTTTCTTTTTTCTCGCTGGAGCTCTCTCGCGCTGGTGATGATTTCGTACTCCTCTCGCGGTTTGATTCTGTTTCTTCTATGTCTTTGATTCGTCATAGCTCTGGGTTTGGTCTGGTCTGGTCGGTGTTTCTCCTCTGTTGATTGTTTGTGGCGTGGCAATTTACTTCACCCTTCTCCTGGTGGTCTGGCTCTGATATCTGATTACTTCATACCTCAACATCACAGTGCACCTGAAATTTTCCGTCTGCATATGTAGTTGAGGTTGCCAACAAGCTAAGTTTATGTTATCTCGGAGGGCATGGTGACAATATCAGGAAAATGTTCTCAATGGTCAGAATACTGCAACGTCATTCTTAGGAGGCCTATATATCTAAATTGGTTTTCTAAGTCAAATCTGTGTAACTTAATCCATTTTCCCGATTCTCGCAAACTATTTTGTGCCAAAAAGAAGAATCTTAAACTGTCGTGCCACTGAAAATCAACATTATATTACGTTTTAGAATGCCTCCATTAAGAGACAGATTATCAGACTTGATGCTCTTTTCGCTCAGCTTCTCACTTTTGCCTTTCTACTTCAATGCAGCGAGTTTCCCCGCGGAAGTTTGTGGCCTCTATTGCACTAGTATTGGTATCTTTCACAGCTTCTTGGTGCAGGCATGGACCTGGACTAAGAGGCATTCTTTGTCCGAATATGTTCCAAGAGTTTCAGCCGTTGTGCGCATGAGTTCAGAGAATGTTACGGCCTGGTTGGTTGTTGAGGAAAATGGATAAGAAGGGTGCCAACAGAGTCATCTAACTTAAATCCTGATAATTTGGAAATGATGGGTGAGTTTCTGAGCTAGCTATCTTTCCCTGTTCCTTTATTCTGTTTCAAGGCCCCCGCCTTACTAGCCCAATCACCAACTTTGTACCTTTTAAGTAGCGTGCTGCTTATGCTGAAGGATTGCATTTCCTGAATGCTGCCCAGGAAGAAGGCCAGAAGTGCCTGATAAAACTTATCATGTCCTTCTTAATGGACACAAGTCTGTGAAGAAACAACTGCATCTATTTACATGAGCCAGTAGTGATTTGTGGGTTTGCTATATGGGGATGTCTTACCGGCTGATTCGCGGACAAAACCTTGCACAGCTTCTAAGTGAAAAGGAAGGATGACAGCAGAAGTAGACAGATGTATGAATGTTTGGATTGGCTGTCCGATAGCACAGTGAGCAAGGTATGCAGAGAAATCTCCCCACTGATCTCTACATATATTCTCTGATGAAATGCGGCCAATTGCAAATCTGAAAATGAAATACGCAGCAAAGGAGAGGTAGAAAAGGGAAACGAATTGGTTTGGTACAGTATGTATGTCTCACTGAGGAGAGAGTCGAACTCGGGACATTTTAATTTCAAATCGAGTACAAAATCATTCTACCAAACCCCTCTTTTCCCATTCCTCTACGTTTTTAGTTTGGAACTGAATAATAGTACGGATTGAAAGACGGCTGCAGCTGAATTTTTTTTATTTGAGGAATCGGCTTTCTATTGATTAGTGTTGGCTCCTCTTTCTACCCATGCATATCGCAAAAAATAATAACTTTGATATAGAAAACTATGATCCTTTACAACTTTGACCCTTCCCGACTTTGCTCAGTTACAATCCCTCCCTTAATCCTCCTCTGTGCTCTGTCACAGCTTTTCTCCCTTGGTGCTTCCTGCCTAGTCTATCCGATCAGAACCCCCAAATAGAGATCCCCTTCCCCCTTCCCATCTATTGGTAATATCCCAAACTCTCCACGTACTGATACAAACCCCACGTCCAACTTCCACCTCACCAACTTCATCCCACAATCAAGTCTCTCCACCTACCACATCCTGCTACCTCATCCACGTGCCTTCACATCCTGTACCTCGGCCACATCTTACATTACTTTTTGCGGAAAATTGCACAGCTGGTACAAAATTTTTTTGTGAATATAATGTTTTGGTACAAAATTTTTTGTATAACTTTGTACTACAAAACTTTTTCAAAATGTAATATTTTGATGCAAACCATCAAATTTCTACTAACGCTATTAACTGAGCTGATGTGCCATAGTGATATGGCTGCTGATTAGGCATGATATAAGGATTTTGCTAACATGGCATATACAACAAATATTTTTATTTATAATACATAAAATAAGTAATAATAATAAATTAAAACATAAAATGAATACAAATAAAATTTCAAAATAAAAATAAAAGCAACTAAGAAAAAAATAAAAATAATTAAAATAATAAATTAACCTCTCTAATACCGAGTCTTGTATGTACCAATTATGTCACATATGAGTGCTGATATAATATCACAAATTAATATGATACAATTATTTCTAAGAATATTTTTATTTTTAATATAAAAATTTTCAAATAACTGAATTTTAGTGATTTATAATACTTTCACACACACATATATATATATATATTACATGCAATACTCTTTCTTCTTCCACTCATCATCTTCTCTCTCATTTTTACACGATGATAATCCCAAATAGATACATCCACACTCACTGATACATCTACACATACAAATATATATGCAGAAGACATTATAATTTCCCGCTAATTCGGCCGACCTCTCCCTCTTTCACCCAAAAAAAAATTTCTTGCTTCTTCCCACTCCTGCTTAATCCCTCCCTTCCCTCCAATAAAAAATTTTCCTCCCTCTCATCATCTAATTAGTAGAAAAAATTAATAAAAATTTTCCTCCTCTCTCTCTTTGTTTCTCTCTCTCTCTCAATCCCGCTCCACACCCACTCTCTCTCTCCCCTCTCTCTCTTTCTTAGCCCTCCTCTCTCTCTCTTTCTTTCTTTCTCTCTCTCTCAATCCCGCCTCACACCTGTTTTCTCTCTATCTCTCTCAATCCCACCATTAGTCCCTCTCTCTCTCATCGATTTTTCCCGCCCAGGCGGCCCTCCCCCTCTCCCACACCCCTCTCCATCTCTCTTTCTTGCTCTAGTAATTTATCGAGGCATTCTTGTGATGTGGTGTGCTAGCAAATATTTGTTCATTTCTTTTTTCGATTTAAGGTAATGTTCTCGATCTATAAATGATTTGTGAAAAAAAATGAAAAGAAGCAAAATGCATGTCATATTTTGAAATACGAAAAAAATAAATTGGTCATTCATTCATACCATCATCTTAAGTTATGTTTCAAGTAACCAAAAACTGGATCTATGTATTGAGACGGCGATGGCCGTGGAGGAAATGGGTGGCCGAGATCAGACACCCAATGAGGCGTGTACGATTATGGCTCGGCACTTATGATACAGGAGAGGAATCCGAGATCGTGTACGACACAACGGCCATCCAGCTCCGAGGGCCCGACGTGCTAACCAACTTCTCGATTCTCCGCTGCTGGTTAAGGCCTCTTCGGACAAGGAGGCTGTCGCAACCAGCTCCAGCTACAACTCCGGTGATGAGCCCTGGAAGGCCCACTTCCCGACCTCAGTTTTTTGGTGCTTCAGCGGGATTGATTGTACAAGGAGAGAGAGAGAGAGAGAGAG
>JAOYND010238024.1:0-13341 GCA_025802135.1 Lagerstroemia fauriei
CAGTAAGCAAATACTGCATTTCGAGATAAGATCCCTTGATTTGCTGACAAGGAAAGCAAACAGGAAACGTTAGTCCTGAACCAGAGGTCGAAGAGGCCGCTATCTCTCTCTCTCTCTCGTAGCCTCTGCCCATCAAATTCAAGTCAACAATCGCAAGTTTATTGATCTCGAGGACGGGATCGATGCCCACTCAGAGCTGGAGCCATGACAGGTGAGTTATCTCCTAGTCCATGTCCCTTTGGCGCTCCCATTGCTTTCCATCCCTCTCTTTTTCCGTCCAAAGACCGAGCGCGGAAGCAGGAACTCTTTTCTCTTTTTTATGTTATTTTTCAAATCATTCAGTACAGTCTTCTACTTTCACGTGATATATATATATATATATATATATATTATTAACCACTCGTGCCAGATGAGTCGTTGCTGGCTCTTTATGTAGTCTGAGAAAGAATTCCTCAAGCCATATATTTTGCATTAATCTCACTGATCATTACCTAATGTCTTGTTGGGTTGCAGCACTGTTGAGCTTCGGCGGCGGCTCCTAAGAAAGCTCCGCAAAGTTTTGGTGGTTACCAATATATTCTTACTATTGGTAACTCATTGCTATCAATCAGTTAAGAAGGATGCCATTGATGTTTTTGAAGAGTACAGTACAATTAAGTGGATCTACTATACATTTGAAATCTTGTTCACAGCCGCCCATCTAATTGTTTCCATGGAGTTGAGCTCCCGCTCGATCTTCCGCCATGCGAAAACAATATTCGGGACTATTGGTTTTGAGATGCTGTTGTGGACTATTGTTTCGTACCATGCATGGCTCTTCATAAACGTGGCCATACTTAATGTTGCTTTACTTTGTGCCCTTGGATCAGGGTTCCTACACATCCAACCGTCCAACACTCATACACCCGACGATGGACCTATTGTAGGAGAGAGTCTCATGTGAAACGGTACCACCACATGACAATAAAATTAAGTCAATTTTTTTTGGTTTTGTTGTAAAACCTAAAATAAAAAAAAGCCTAAAGATAACTTAATTTTATTGGTTATTGTCACCCCGTATTACATGCTAGACTTTCTCCTATTGTAGATGATCCTTTTGATATGTCTGGGAAAATGGTTTAGGTGGAAATGATATTGTCTGAATTTGGTATACATGTACGAGCTGTAAGTTTCTATCTCAATTACTCGTGGTACCTTAGTCACGTGTCTATCTTGTACACCTCGTTACAGTCATATGCATATTAATAAAATTCTATGGTGATGATGGTGTATAGACAAAAAGAAAACAGAAAATCCTTCTATCTGTATCTCCCTGTGTGTATTTTGTGTGTCTGACTTCGATAAATTTAATTTTAACACATGCCTTCAGATTGAATTTTATGTTCCAAGAAATTCCCACACACGATCTTCCACCTTCAAGGTAGGTAGAATATGAGCCACCCTTTTTTCGATTGACAACTACCACAAAGAACAGTAATAGAAATTCAATTGCCAAAAAAAAAAAGAAGAACAGTTGGAGTAGCATTTTCTAATAATAAAATATTCAAATGACAGCACAAGAGGTTGGGCACTTCCCTTTCGATCTCAGGTGGGGGATAAACTAACAATAAACGAATATTCTCTATTGTCCTCGGGCTAACAACTGGCCTTGAACTGGAGATTTTTCTTCCTATTTCAGGCTTACGAGCACGAGCTCCACACTCGGGCCTAATGTCACGTGAGTTTTTAGGATTGACCCGCTTTGATACAATGTGAAATATTCACCTGACCCATAACAGGTTGGACACATGTCTAACTAAAAATTTAAACTAATAGGTTGCTGGTACCCAGTTTCTTACAGGTTTCAACTCATTAATTCTCCTATTTGATATTTATATCTCAACAAATATAAATAAACATTTAATTAAGCTGACACAATGAAGCATTAAAATTAATCGGATAATTCCCGAATAAACATAGTCATTGAAAATTTAATATATTTTTAATCTAATTGAATTCAATCATGCGTTATCCGATCTATATATCCAGATAGATGATGATTACAAAAGGGAAGGAAAGGCAGCCAGCAAGGCCATTATTTAATAGTCATATGCTAGACGATTAGACCCTTTAAATAAATTGCGGGTTAGATTCTCTCTCTCTATTAGGAAAAAGTGTGTAACAAATATATAACATGATAATATTTACATGATATTATAAAGTCCGACTAGTAGAATTAAAGAGGAGGTGAAAATCCGCGAGATATTGACCGGATATAGGAAATTAGAAGGGAATTGAACCTTAATGAAAAAGGCAAAGGAAAGGTTTTAGTTTTTTTGTAACAGGTATATTACGTGACTATACTTACGTGATATTACAAATTAATAATATTCAATCATTTTAAGAATTTTATTTTTATAAAATTCTAAAAATAACAACAACAAAAAAAAACGTTGACGAAGAATGGAAGCAACTCAGATTGAGCATCGGGGCGTGGGCACTTCTCTACCCCATTCTGATGAACCCTTTGCTCTATATATGTCGTCATTGTATCGCCTCGTTCGGAAGGTTGATTCAGTTTTCGTTGCACGAATGTTCGATTAGGGTATCACCCTTTGCTATTAGCTCAAGGAGGCCTTTCTCCTTGATAACTATGATCGATGACCAGGGAGCTGGAACCATCAAGAGTAAGTGCAAATTCCACAACCTTTTAAACCCTATACCAAGCTCGACTATATCGAGAATGATGACCTCTTCCTCGAGTATAACTCCATTGATGCATTTAATTCTGATAAAGTTTTCATGTTTATCGGATGTACCTTGGTTTTCACATGGATGCTAGAGTTCCTTTTTTTTTTTAAGTTCATTTTTTTCTAATTGCAGTTGTAAGGTGTTTGTTAAATTGCTTTGTTATGTAATGGAAGAGTGAAAATTGATTGTGTTCGTCAACTATCTAGGAATGGTTCGAGCCCAAATCGCCAAGAGAATAAAACCCACCATATTCCTTCACCATTCAATTCTCTAAGCTGGGCTCCAGAATCATTCTTTGATTATTTCGAGAAGTTTAAGGAAATAAGCAACAAAAAGAGGCCCAAGGATTCCAAAACCGACCCTTACTTACATGAAATTGATGCACTGCTGACCTCGTTGCATTAACAGGAAGTTTAGGTCTCCTCCCAAGATTCTTCACGGTATGAAATTGCTTGACTGGTGCCTTGAACTCATATTCTTTCAACCATGAACTTATTAGTTGCTGATATCCATCTAATTTTGTTCAATCTTGCTTTTTCTCTTCTGTAGCTATTGAACATGTGGATGACAACAACGATATAACATTAACATAATGTATTCAATAGCACGTGTCTAATTATCTTCAATTTAGTCTGGCAATTTCTAATGAGCTCTTCAACCTTTGCACCTCTTTATCTTCTTATTCATAATGTGATTTAAACTTCATAGTTTTTTATTTAAAGGACCGTGCCCGGTTAAATGCGAGAATGGATTCTAGTCTCAAAATCCATCATCCACAACTAATGCAGAGTAGAACATATTCTTTCATGCTCAGAGCAAGGGATAACACAATAATTTATTGCAATACCATGTTAAGTTTTTCACGCAACATATAAAATTTGGAAGCATATCGAATTCAAAGGCATTAAGTTAGAATAGTTGGTAAATCGAACCAGAAAACTTAATTTTACGGAATCTATGCTCTTTAAAAATAATTGGTCTGGAATGTGGACTTGAATTTCAACGTTTGAAAAATTGGGTACAATGTTTTCTTTAAGTAAAATTTCATTAATAGAACTACAATGTGTACACAGTAGCAAAATTTATATAAAGTCTCTCAGCCGTAGGAAAGAAGTAAAAGAGTATGATACTAATTTGAGACCAAGTACTCTAAACAATACCACTCTATATCTCACCATATTTATAATAATATCAAAAAGAGAATGAAGGTTTTTTTTTAATCATTTTTCTCTCGCTAAATATAGTAAACGGAGCAAACATCACACCAGTCTCCTAATGATGACATCTAGACTTCCCCATTCTAGCATAGAGTAGCGGTAAGTTCCTCAATGCCAATCCCGAGCACAGGTATGTGAGGAAGTGAATTGTAGAAATCTACTCCATATCTGATAATAGAAAGCCACAATAATAAAGGAAGTTGGAGGATATGATAGGGGGAACTAAAGCAGCCGATGCCATAGAACAATGGAGCCTGCGATATCTAATTAGATGAGAAAGTATTCTATATAACGGGCATATCACGTGGTAATATTTACGTGGTATCACGAGCCAATCAAATCAAGTTATTTTAGGGTTGTTTTGTTCCATTTTAGGCTTTATTAAAAAATCATAAAAAAGTTAAATTCTATTGACCTGTAACACTACGTCAGCACTGTCACGTGATATATCTATTACACACAAAACTCTCTCAATAGACTCCCAAACTTCAAAAATAGTGAAGTAAGGAGAGTATCCCAGAGTAAAGCATCATGACTGGTTAGCTTCAGTCCCATAATCGTAGCACGACTTAGAGGAACTTGAGGATTAGAAGACCTTGGGTAAGAATTGGGGATAATTGCCCCGACGGTACAAAACCTCTTATTAATATACATTTTGGTACAAATTTTTTTTTGTAACTTTGCGGTACAAAATATTTTTCAAAATGTAATATTTTGATACAAACCGTCAACTTTCCATTCACGCTATTAAGCTTGCTGATGTGGAAGCGTGACGTGAACGTTGACTCAGCGCCACGTGGCAATTTTGCTGATGTGTCACTATAAAAGAATTTTAAATTTCATAAAAAATAAAATAAAATAATAAAAAAAATAAAATGAAACATATTAACATAATTAAAAATTAAAATTAAACATAATAAAATAATGTAAAAATTTTAAAATATCTCTCTCTCACTCCCTCCCTCCCCTTCTTGCTCTACCACCTCTCTCCCTCGCTCTTTCTCCGCCTCACTCCTAATCTCTCCCGCTCTCTCCCTCTCCCTCTCCCTCGCTCTCTCTCCTTCCCTCCTTGCTCTCCCACCTCTCTCCCCCTCTCTCTCCGCCTCACTCTTAATTTTGTGCACTTTTTCTCCACAATCCATGATATTATTAGGAAAAAGGACACTTCAATCATAAACTTTTCACAAAATTTTCTTTTAAAAAAAGAAATACTGAAAAAAATAAAATGAATGGATGAAGATAGAAATGGCCTCTTCCAGTCTCCTCAATCAGGACCACTGTGTTCAACCAACGGGTGACCGTTGATCCTGATAGGGGATGGTACTCTAGCAAGGGCACCAATCTCTCCAAAATCGGGATCCATTCCAATTTAGGAGCGGGTTATGGTCATCTACAATTCTCTTCTTCACTACTGGGACTCAGTTGTGTTAGAGGGACAGGACACATTAAGTTAAGCGCAAAGTGATGGACTTCTTATACCTCGATGACTTCAGAGAATCAATGCCCGGCTTCCATATATATATAGGAGGCATATGCTAAAGTAAGGAAATTACAACTAACTATAACTATGTAGTCTAGTCTTGAATTGAAAGCTGACTATGTATAGTGAAAAAATTTCTTAGATAGTCCTTACATCCAGTTAAATTGCTCTAAATAGAAATAATTAAGATAACTGCTAGAGTGATTAGAAATAATTTATTCTTTTATCACAATATTATTGGTATTTTCTTATACCACGAGGTAGGGCTACCAAAAATTTTCTCCTTTTTTATTTTCCCTGTCTGATGTTTTGGGCTGTCCAGGGGTTGAAGGCCGACGGCCCTGCAGATAAAATTGAATAGGCCTTTGTTGGGTCCGATCATTCGTGGCCCACTCCTGCCGGGAAAATTGCCCAAATATACAAAATCTTTGGTCACTGTAATATTTTAGTATAAAAACTTTTTGTATCACTCCATCTTACGAAATATTTTTAGAATATAATATTTTGATAAAAATCGTTAATTTTTCACTAATGCAATTAAATTTGCTGATATGACACTGGGAGCGCACGAGACTAAGTTCTTCTTTCACATTCAATCGTGTAAATATACACCTCGCTATTGCTAACGTGATTAGTGGAGGTAGTTCAAAACTTTTATTCGTTAAATAAATCTTGAATTCGTATATCATGAATGAAAATTCTGATACTGAAAAAAAAAACTTGACCTCTTAATGACCGATTCTGCTCGAATCTAAATGAATCAATATTTGTCGTATTTTTATGTAATAAACAGTGTACATCGAGAAAATATATAATATTTTTGCTACTATTATTTTAGGAGAAATAGTGGAAGCAAAGCCACTGTTTAAATCAATCAATTCACCAGTGTGTATGGAATTCATAAAGCCCATTAGTGTTTTGGACAATTAGACCCTTTCATAGACTAACGGGGTTAAATTCACTCGGGCCTTCTTGCCTAATTGTGATGGGATAAAATGGAATGAATATTTTATCCTCGCATTACTTTAAAAATTGAATTGTAGCTAGGAATAACAATGGACCGATCAGGACGGGTAGGACCTGCCTCGTACCCATGGCCTGTTGACTCACCTAACCCGTGACCGTCACTGGCCAGCTCGAGCCGACCCGCGTCCACCATGGTAACATTGTACGGAATTTGTAAAGCCCAAGTAGTATCAGTATTTTGGACAAATTAGACCCTTTAATTTGACTGGCCGGTTTATGTATTCACTCGGCCCCTTCTCGGCTGCATAGGCCCCAAAATCAAAGCCCATTTACTGTCGGTTAGGATTAGGAAATCAATTGCAGTCGCCGGGACGAACGGCAGAGCAAAATGGTTAATTGTATTTAGAGTATACATCAATCAAGTGATCTGATTAAAGATCAATTTTAATAGAGCTTATATTTTTTTCCAAGCCTATAAATATGCAATTATCTTTTTTTTTTTTCAATCCGAACTACTAATATTTAGAAATTTAACAAATTTTAACTAATCCAATTCAAGTTGGGTGAGCCCATTAAGGATAAAACTCTCCCGAGATAAATTTTTTCCATTTACAATATCTGAATCGGAGAGTTTGCAATGATCTTTGTAATTCCTCTGAATAATTCATTCCACTAAAATTGCGCTCCAGCCAATTTTATATCTGTTAGTGTACGAATTTCCTCAATCCTATTTTACTTGTCAATTTCTTTTTATTCTCTGAATTTGACGTGCACAAAAATCTTCCCCGTGGTTTACTTTTCAGTTTACCATACATTCCATTTTATTGATCATTTATATACTCACTGTTTTCATCGATTTACGTTTAATGTGTGTGTGTATATATATATATATATATATATATATAAGTTTAGTTTACAATTCCGTATTCTATTATTTAGAGGACTGTTTTGTAATTCTTATTTTAATTCTTACGAATCAGTGAGTCTTTTAATTATAATTCTTCTTTACCATGTACACGTTCACGAGAAATTAATACCTATTACCTAGAATACAGCGTTCGGAGAAGCAGTGCTGGCTGTGAGCCTGGAGAAGATATTGCATATAACGGGTATACCACGTGACAGTGCTAATATGGTGTCTCGAGCCAATCAGATTGAGTCATTTTTAAGAATTTTTTTCCTTTTACGTTTTATTAAAAAAAATCCTAAAATAACTGAATTCTATTAGTTCGCAACACCATATCAGTGCTATCACGTGGTATACCCGTTACACACAGGACTCTCTCGCCAGCCTGAGGGCATTTGTGGAAATTTTAACTTACCTCATGCTCTTCGATAGATCTTTTCAAAATGCTTCATATATGTATGTATTGATAAAAGATTAAATGATGACGCTTATATTTCCTCCAAGTTTCCTAATGGGCTTACACCTCGATTATACAGGTGTGAATAGAATTTATCTGTGGTCACACAATTATTACGTCGGTAAATAATGTATTTTAGAGTGAATTACGTGTGGGTGGACGTGGATCTAGCTAGTGAATCTTATATGAGTTTGAAATGAATTGCTCCTGTTAAAAATTTAGCCTATGGTACCAACATGAGTTGGTCGAGGTGATAGCACATCTCTTTTCATTTAAACAAGGTTTCGGATCCGAGTATTGTGAATATAAAAAATTCATGTCGAGAGAGCTTTAACCCCTCAATGGACCGACTCGGAATTAGTCAGAACCCGTTGAACTTTCGGATATTGAGTAACATATATGAACAACTAATGCCAAGTTGAAGATCTTTCATGCTCGGACCGAAGGGATTGAACTTATTTACTGACAAGTTTCAGTGTGAGCTCATATAGTAACTTGTTATGATATCGTGTTATTAAATTTTTCAAACATGTAAAAAATTGAGTATTACACATAGTTTTTAAAACCGGACAGGACCGGCCGGTTCGATCGGGAACCGAACACCAGTTCGGTCCGGTTTCATTAATTTCTCCATTTGCACTATAAACCGGGTTGGATAACATGAACCGGCCTGTCAGACCGCGTTTTAATTGAACCCACGGGAACCGGTCAACAAAGGAAAATTAAAAAATAAAAAAAATGATAGAAATCACATTATGCAGAGAAAATTGGTTCCAAAATTCTAATGGCTTTGAACCGATCAATGTTCGAGTTAGGTTGGTCCATTAAGGAGTGAAACTCTCGTAATAACATAAATTTGACGTATTTATAACATTCGAATTTAAAAATTTATTTAAGGGAAATTAATGTATTACCATTTTAACTTTCTCATTAAGAATAGATTTAGGAGTGCATACTGCGTAATGAGCGATGCCCTCAAACTAGGAAAACTCTATAAAATAGTATATAAATTTTAATTAATTTTATCTATTATTTTATTAAATTATCTCATTCCGTCCTAAACACTTCCTTAATCCATTATCGCATCTTATGTTTTGGAATGCCCTCTATTATAACAGGACTTGAGAACCAAGTGGGCCCATGGAAATGACTGGGATCCTTCTCCTGTCATCCTGGGACATTTATCTCCTCCATGGAGGAGATAAATGTCCCAGGACGGGCCCCACTCGGTTTATAGTGGAACCCTTTCTATATATTAACATGACTGCCATACTTTCAGAGCGGGTGCTCTCATGTCTCCTCTCTGTCTCCCTCTCTCGACTCTGCATATCATAAAGTTTCTCAATCAAAAGGAGGAGATGCCGGCGTCGAGTGAGATTTGTTGCTATGAAATGTAAGTCCCTTCGTTCTAGTCAGTGACCTTCACTCTCTCTGTTTTTGGGTTCGAACTTCGGGGTTTCCTCTCTCTACGGTCTTTTATCAATCTGGCATGTCTTCAATCATAGCCGCTATGTTCTCGTTCATCATCAAAACCCGAGCTCCGTGTCTCTCTCTGTGCCTTTCTGGAGTTACTGCTACTGTTGTGCCACTCTACAGTGTCTTATCAGCGCAACAAAGCAGAGCACACGGCCTGAAAGCAGGAACTACGTTTCGTTTTTGTACATTTTCAGATCCGTATATTAATGTTTTCATTGGCAAATGGGTTTTAAGTATTCAATTACATACGGGGCAGCAAAGCAGAATCGGGTGTGGTTTGTTGATGCATATGAGAGAACCACCTGGGAAACAAGAATGAATTGGTCTTCTCTGTTTTCTGATTGAAGAGTAGTGAAGCTCTTCGACATGTCCAAGAAACAGAGCATCCTTGTTTCATTCTTTAAGCAAATATTTTCCTCGATGAAAGTTATTGTTTGAACAGTCCCCAATCTTAAACGCTTTGTCACTTTCACCTCCACAAGGACAAGAGAACATTTGGAAAATTTTGGGCTGTTTAAGGCTTGAAGACCGACGGGCCTGTTCAGGGCAAATCGAATGGGTCCTCTGAAATGTTTGTTTTGTTTGGTCCAATCATTCATGGGTTCTCGTCTGGTCTCGCCTGGTCCCCATTCCATATGTATATGTTCTGCATATGTAAGTGATTAGTCTCACTATATTCATTGGCTATTGTCTGCTCTTGTCGGGTTGCAGCGCTGTTGAGCTTGGACGACGGATCCTGAGAAAGCTCCGCAAGATTCTGGTGGTCGCCAACATGTTCTTACTACTGGCGGCGCATTGCTATCAGTCGATCAATAAGGGTGCCGCCGATGTATTCCAAGGACATGACACGATCAAGTGGATTTACTATCCATTCGAAGTGTTGTATGTTGTTTCTCATTTGGTGCTTGCCATGGAACTGAGCTCCCGCTCCACTTTCCGCCATGCAAAAACGATGTATGGGACTCTTGGTTTTGAGATGCTGTTATGGGTTGTTGTTTCACACGACGCGTGGATCTTCATAAATGCAGCCATATTATATGTTGCTACACTCTGTGCCCTTGGACCAGAATGCCTGCGTATCCAACCGACCAACGGTCACTCACTTGACGACGGACTTATTTCAGAAGTTGCAGGCCTAGTCGGAAATGGTTTAGATGGAAATGATCTGGTCTAGATCTGATTAAGAGTCGGTGGTTTCTATGTCAATTGTACACTTGCAGATCAAATCTAGTTGTGGTCACAATAACGAACTTATTAGACAAAATAAGTTTTTGAGGTTGTCCGGTCGAAGAAGTATTATTGTCTGTTGTCCTGACAGAAGCTCTTTGGAGTTTCGGTCTACTGTCATGTAACGATTACATGTATGTCCACATTCGGTTGGTGACTTTAGTTTTTACCATCCAAAGAAATTTCGACATAAATTTGCATTTTTCTTAAGGTAGAATAAGGGTCGCATGGTGTGCCTTATTTCGGTTTGTCTATTTTTTTTCCGGCACAACTTCCACGTAGAATAGTTGGAATTGAAGCTCTTTTTTAATATATATATATATATATATATATATATTAAATTGTAATAGGAAGCATTAGTATCATGTAATGCACATAAAACATAGAGGACGGAAATTTAGTTTTGAAGTACTCATGATCGAGAAAGATTTCTGGTTGAATAATTCAAGTACACTGTCTTCCGAAAAGGAAGAAAGAGCTATCTAAAGGTTAAAGGACTAAAATAACATCAACTTTTTTAATCTTAGGTCGAGAACGATTATACCACACCAAATCCCAATTTTCTCAAGTTGAATTAATTGATTAAGCTAAGCCGAAAAAGATGAAGGTTAAATGAGCCAATAAGGCTACTTCATTTTTCCATAATTTCGTGTCTCAATGGACCCGAGAAGGAATGTGGGTGGAACGAAAACTATCACCGGACAGAATCTTATTCATGCGAGAGCATAGGAATATTATATTTCCCTTCCACCTACTCAAAGGCTGAAGGATCTATCAGTTCAGTATCCTTATAATAATTTAGTATGGTAGCAGAATATAATTACTGTGTGAACTCATACCATACAAAACTAAAGTATGGAATTCATAATGAATTGAGTTCGAGACAGAAAGGAAAAATGCTTGGATGTGCCTATTTATGGAGTACGTAAAAAAAAGGGTATGACTCACACCAGTTGTTTAGTTCAAGAACGGAAGAGAAAGTTCCCCCGTGGTCATGTATCCCCTTGCCTGAGTACCAAATAGAAATGCTCAAGTCAAGGTTAGTTATATTATCATGTGAGAGCAGATTTTGATGATTAAATCCCATATAAAATAAAAGGAACAACTATAGGTTTATGTCTTTATGTAGATATGAACTCAACTGCTTATAAAATGTGTAAAATTTTTGAGATATCATAACCAAATATAATATATATATATATTTTTTTTTATAACTGAAAAAATTCATAGGTTTAAAAGGAATGGAAGGAAAAGAGCCTAAGATTCTTGGCTCATATTGAGTAATATTACTATTGCGCCAAATTTGAGACATTCTTGAGTCCACCCAATCCCCTTCTTCTAAATAAAGTACGTTTGATTGAAATGCTTATGATAGACTATGCTAACTATCTCAGGGATGCATGTTTAGTTTGCACATATCCCCTGCGAGTTATGCATGGAAGGGTACAATTCATCGGATAGACAACAAACATGATCACATTAAACATAGGAAATCTTTGGACCAACCACCAGTAGAAGGCAAACAGACCTTCGGACAAACCAGTCAAATCCACTAACCAATACCTTTGCTGACCCAAAAAATAGGAAAAAAAAAGAAGAGGAAACATTCTAGTGTTATATGTAACAAATATATCACGTGATAATATTTACGTGATATCGTAAGCTCGTCTAGTAGAACTAAAGAGGAGGTGGAAATCGACGAGATATTGACCGGATTTGAACCCTTAATTGAGGAAGTAGGAAGGGAATTGAACCTTAAGAAAAGGTTCCAATCTTTTTTTTTTTTGTATAACGGGTATATCATGTAACTGTACTTACGTGTGGTATCATGAACCAATAATATTCAATCATTTTAAGATTTTTGTTTTTATAAAGTCCTAAAACTAACCCAAAAAAGTTAACAAAGAGTGGGAGCACTCAGATTGAGCATCGGGTATATGAACTCAACTCGTCACGTTATCAGTGAACTCTACCAATGAATATTCAATACATTATCATAAAGTGTCATTTTACATTTATCTATCAATTAACAATATGCACTTTTTAAGCATACTTGCTTATGTGTCAAACATTATTGATTAATTCCACTACATCATTTATAACATCAGTTTTACCTAATAATTTTTCGGCCCGAAGGCACTTCTCACTTCTCTACCGCATTCTGACGAACCTTTTGTTCGATGAGGGTATCACCCTTTTGCTATTAGCCGGGTCTTTGTTTTGATAACTATGACGTCCAGGGAGCTGGAACCATCAAGAGTAAGTGCATATTCCCCAACATTTTAAGCCCTGTACCAGGCTCGACCGTATCGAGAACGATGACCTCTTTCACCGCTTCGAGATCCTCCAGCTAAGTTGCTTAAACCTACTCTAGTTGAAAAAGGAAATTGCCCCAGATCAGACCATGAATTCGGACTGAAAGAGCTCCATCTCGAGATCCCCATAAGCTAATGGCCCGAACCGATGCCAAAGAAAACAAATCTCAAGTCCTATCGAAGCAAAATTCTTCAAGAAAAGCTGCCCCTAAGGTTCAGTTCCTCTCCTCCCTTGTATATACTTCCTCGTTGGGATCTGCAAGATCAATTTTTATGGTGTGTCAAGAGAGAGAGAGAGAGAGAGAGAGAGAGAGAGAGAGAGAGAGAGAGAGGGAGAGTGAGAGTATGAAGTGGCTCGGTTGTCTTGAGAAGGAAAAGTTCATGTATTTATAGGCTTCTAATTCTACTTGTTGATTGTTGAACTATGTTTTGTTCAGTCAACCGTTAGTGGAGTAGGTGACTCGACTTAGAGGATACTGCAGGATGTTAGGAAAGCGTGAGTCCGATTAATTAATAACGCAGCGATAAAACCTTTCCCTTCTAGTGCAATCGAGATAGGATCGAAT
>JAOYND010238121.1:0-13340 GCA_025802135.1 Lagerstroemia fauriei
CAAAACGCATCTCTGAGGGAGTTAAATGAGACAAAAAATCTCTCAGGGACCCAAGTGACGACAAACCCATCTCTCGAGGACCAAATTGTTAATTCACTCTTATTTTAATCCTTATCTTTTTTTATACCATTTGCGAATCAAAATTTTATTATAATTTCTAATTAGAAAAATGATAAATCTGCTACTGATGCTTTATTAATTATGTTCATTCACTTACATTGGTAATGGTGGTAGCATATGATGAGCTTATGCAAGGTTTTACTTGATTATATATTGTTTATTAAATAGAAATTAGAATGAGGGATTTGATTGAAGAGGGGCCTTTGGGAAGTTAAGAAAGTCCGCTTCATAAGAATGTATAAAACAATTTCCTATTTGTCTTAAATTAGAAGAAACAAGTGTAGAATGGTAGAGGATCTCATGATACATTCTGAAACTAGTTGTTATAATATAAAAATTGATATGATATTTATACCTGATAGGCATGCAGGAAGTCGAATCTTCACTCTTCAAGGTTTGACCATGAATATGTATATATATTTTCTATAAGTATTTTATTCAATTGTAAAATGACATTAGTTATATACTTATTATGAAAGAATTCATTTGATTACACTGTTCGATTATCTTGTGATTAATTGTCCACGGCAAAATCTTCATTACACATTCATTGGATTATAAAACTGTTTGTTATATATTTTTAGAATATTAATCCAATCACTTAACAAGTTGTTTTCTCTTTGTGATTGTGTAAATATTCGCCTTACCATCTTCCAATTGTATTCGTATTATTTTACGAGTTTTAGTCATTTATATGGATGAAATCTTCGTTACACATTATTAGGATTGTAAAACTCTTTGTCATACCTTCTTAGAATATTAATCCTATCATTTGACAAGTTGTATTCCCATTGTAAACGTGTAAATATTCGTCATACCATCTTCCAATTGTATTAGCATTTTTTATGAGTTATATTCCGTTATACACATGAAAATCTTTGTCATACTGCCACATATTCTGCCAATCGTTACTTCCTTTTTTTTCTTATTTTTTATTGTTGTCCTTTTAATTGAATAACTAAATTACAATTCAAGTCTCACATATGTAAATTATAATACACATAACCGAATCTCATTTGGCGAAAATCGTGTATGTATAACCTAGAATGTTTGTTTATAGGATTTCTATAAATCCAATCAAATACTTAATCTCGTGATAACCTTATCCAATAAGGTGTGTGACTGTTACAGGCTAATTCGTGCTAGCACAAATTTCAACTACTTGATCCAAAATTCAAACTTAATAAAATTTGGTTATGAGAAAAATCTGTATTATATGTGACCCAACGAGTTCCGCTCTAAGCCGGCAGCAGGTTTATTAAATGTATTCCAATTAATCTCATTAAACACTTTAATAAGATAATTCAATTAACTGTTAATCAGATAGACCTACAAGTCAAAATTGACGTCTAACAACGTGTCACGACTACCCGGATAGTGAGAATTTCAATGTAAAGGATCGAATATCCTTCGTTGATTAGTTTCCGTGTAATTAAATCCTTCGATTATACAATGTCCCGAATAAGCTAGGGTGTGGATAAAATGTCAAATCCCAATACCTATTCATATGTTTCCAATTCTTAAGTAATGACTCAATTATGAAATATCAGAAACTCCTTTCTAATTTTCACACTACTCTAGCCAGAGATTTCCTGAGTCAGTACCAACTAGAATTCATAGGACATTCTCTCCAACCATTAGGAGTAACCGATTCATTATTAATTACTCAAAACCACCATAAAAATCTCATTGGGTTCAGAATACCCTACACACGTCTCAAAGAGTTATGCTAAGGAATAGACTAAAACCACAATTTAATAATTACAAGATACTATGATAATCTCAGGTCTAAGGATTAGTTACACCTACTATCACATGAGGATTAGTCTATTGACATTTATTTCAGGATCCATTAGGCTTTCCTCTAGCGAGTCAATTCAGTAGACTCATTCCATAATGAGCACCCACACTCTTACATTAGTGACTCTTCACAAGTAACTGATCAGTTACCCTCTACTTTAGAGCATGTAACAAGTATACTAGTCTGACCGGGTCACTAATCCCTTACTTAGTGATCCTCCGACTAGGAACTGTTTTTAAATTGATGTTTATAAGATTTTAGGTCTCACTGGTATTATTTCATCATAACCCTAAAATCAACTTCTCAATTTATGGGTTTCATCATACTAATAAATATTCACAGCACACGATGAAATAAAATAAATGCCTCAAATTATATTTCATGAATAAATTGTAGATATCCATTGAAAGCTATTATTCTAAACCATTTAGAATAATTCGATTTCCACAAATCAAACAGATAAAACGTAGCCAACAAATCCACCACGCTTAGGCATATAGTATATATAATATATCACATATATTTAATGAGGGAGCATTGTACCAACTCATGTGACAGGCCTTGTGTGTGCACAACAAATCCACCACGCTTATTGACACTCTCTGTATCTCATAATGATGGAAGGCATGACGAGTATTCTTAATATCGTAGCCATTTCAATTTAATATTTTCGGAGGGTCTTTATGCAATTATTATATAATTTAACATCACATGCATGATATAATAAAAACAAATAAAATAAGGATGATTATGGATATTCATATGAGTGATACAACCGAGCCATAGAGTGTGTCACTAAAATTCATCCTAATCTATATAACCCATTAGCATGGGCCCGCCACAAAGAGCTTGCAGTGCCTTCAAGTAATCATCTCCATGGACTTGATCTTGCAACTTCGAGTACTTCGATCTCGTTGGCATTTTTTTAATTCTCCCTAGGTCTAACTGTTGGTATAGAACTATTCTATATTTACATAACAATTATGAAGAAACCCCAATCAGCAGTTGGAGGAGATACATCGGGAGAGAGAATAGAAATACAACCAATGAGTAAAAATTTAGATAAAGACAGGGGCACGCAGACCCAATTTTTTTTTTTTTTAAAAAAATTACGCAGTTGGTACAATTCCTTTTAGAAATATTTCATGTTGGTACATTAATTTTTTTTGTTTCACTATGATATATTTCATTCAAAATTGTTACTTAATATTACGTTCCGTCAATTTTGGATTGACGCCGTTAAATGGCGTGGCGATATGACGTGGATGCCACACGAGCACAGAAGCTGATGTGGCATGCTAAATAATATTTTATATGAAAATAAAATTTAAAACATAAAAAATTCTAAAAAATATTTAAAAATAGAAAAAAGTCAATTTTTTTTTAAAATTATAGATAAATTGTAAAAAAATTTAAATTTTCAAAAAATTGTAAAAAATTTAAATTTATCAAAAAAATTGTAAAACAATTTAAATTTATAGAAAATTGTAAAAAAATTTTAAAATTATAAAAAAAGTGTGAAAAATTTAAAAAAATATAGAAAAATTGTAAAAAAAATTTAAAAATTTCATAAAATAATATGTTTATTTACAAATTCTAAAAACTATATAAAGTATTACAAAATATTTAAAAATATAAAAATTCAATAAATATATAAATATTTTAAATAATTAAAAATTGTAAAATAATTTTGAAAATGGTAAAACGACTTTCTAACAATTTTCAAATTTTCTAAAAATTAGGAAAGTATTATAAACAACATAAAATCATTAGAAAATTGATAAAGAACATAAAATTATAGAAAAATAGTAAAAAATATAGTACAATTGTAAAAAAAATTTGAACATAAAAAAATTTATGAACCGTCCACTGTCGCGTGTAACCATGGGTATGAGATTGCATAAAAATTCCTACTTCGGACTAAAAGGATCCACTGAAAATGATGTCGATGGTGAATTTTATTTGGTACATTTGAATTTTGTAATTTAAAAAGTCTCATACAATTTTGTGAAACTTTTTGCCATTTTCAATTTTTTCACAATTTTTCTATATTTTGAAATTTTTTTTATTTTATTTATATCTATAAAATATTTTTCAGAAATTTTTTGATGTTCAGAAATTTTTTTACAATTTTTCTATAGTTTTTGATGTTCTTTATAAATTTTCTAAAAATTTTATATTGTTTATAATATTTTCCTAGTTTTGAGAATATTTACAAAATTGTTAGGAATTTTTTTACCATTTTCAAATTTATTTTACAATTTTACAATATTTTATATATTTATTGAATTTTTTATATTTTTAAAATATTTTATATATTTTTTAGAATATTTATCCTGTGATTAATGTTGAGTATTCTATTCATTTGTAAAATTGTATAATTTACACAGTTAACATGTCATATGATTTATTATAATAAATAAGCAATTGAATTGATTGTATGGCTCTTTTGTTTTATGATTCAGTGTGAGTATTTTATTCATTTTTGAAATGATATAAATATATGAAATGACGTATATGATATATAATATGATAAGTGTTTGAATGTATGATCTTATTGTGAATGTTTATTTATCTGTGTTGTGATTTAGGGTAACTACCCTTATTCATCTAGTAAATGATATATAAGTATATGTAAATGGTACGAAAAGTATTATATGATACATGGAAAGGTAAGTGAATGATTTAATGATGATCGCTTGATTCATCTATGCTGTAATGACAGTAAAGGATGTATTTTTCATCTGATATGGGTGAGTCAGTCACCACGTGCACGTAACATGACATGACATGTGTCTAAGAGAATGAAGCATGCGTAGCATGCATGCATATGCATATCCTGTAAGGGATAAATGATGATACAATGCCCCGGAAGGAGAATGAATGACCACTGATCAGTTAGTAATGTTATACGAATGATGATATGAAAGGTTTCCGTAAGGGACACGATGATACGATATGATTCCGGAAGCGATTAATGGACCACTGATCAGTTGGTAATGTTTTACGATTACATGAAATGGTCCACTAGCCAGTTGATAATGTGCATGCATTCACGAGGCTATTAGGTCATTAGATAGTTGTTGAGTACTGCACTCACTCATGATTCCATTGAATCATATGATATGGTTTAATGAAGTAATAATGGTTTATGCTTATGTAATTTGGTATTCGCAAGGAAGTTGAGTAAGTTTGATTAATCTTACAGGAAATCTAATTCAGGGAAAATCCACTCGACATCATAGGGTGATGGGCTTCCAGGTTAAACAGCGTGTATCCTTTAAATTCAGAGGGGTTCACGACGTCCTTTTGCTCCCCTTTAATTTTGCAAATCATGCTTATATTTGTAACTCCTCTTTCAAGAAGAAATTTAGCCATTCCTCAACACAGTTGCAAAGCAAAAATCTTGACGCTTGAATTGATTATCATTGTACAAAGTCGAGTTAATGACAAGATGTCACACATCTTTGTAGGCATGTGGACGAATATGCTGAGAAGCATGATTGCAAGAGTAATCTAATGCTTGACTAAGAAAAAGCTTAATGCATTATGACGGACACTCGAATAGGGATTTAGCACCATGGGACAAGGTTGGCGAAAAACCAAAGAATAGGGTAAAAAGCATGAGATGGCGCCATGACCTCGTGATCAGTAAAAATAGCGGATCCAACATTCGTAGTGAACTGCGAGCATCAATCACATGCTCAGGCACATCTCTCTTTGAATGCTCGAAAGGTGTCTCCTATTCGCTTTTAGAATGCTCTTTATATTTTTAGGACTAAAGCGTGCCTTTGCACCCATAGCGCATTTTATCTTTTCACGCCTAGACCGTGCCTTTGTGCCCAAAAGGCGTCTTTCTCTTTTGCACCGGAGCGCAATTTTCTTCTCTCATGTTGAGAGCACACCTTTGTGCCAGAGCGGGTTTTATCTTTTGCACCTAGGTAACATTTTTCTCCTTTGCCCATATAGCAATTTTTTCCTTTGCACCTTAAGCGTGTTTTATCTTTTTCATGACCAAGTCGTGCCTTCACGCCTAGAGCGCGTTTCTTTCCCTTTGTGCCCGAAGCACATTTTTCTCTTTCGCGCTCAAAGCGTGTTTTTGCACCAGGAGAGAGTTTTTCTTCTTACACGCGTAAAGCGCGGTTCTTTTCCTTTATGTCCGAAGCACATTTTTCTGTCTTCACTCCTAGAGCGTGCCTTTACGCCCAGAGTGCTTTTCTTTTCCTTTGTGTCCAGAGAGCGTTTTTATTATTACACAGAGAACATGCCTTTGTACCCAAAGCACATTTTATCTTTTCACGGCTAGAATCATGCCTTTGAGCCTAGAGCGCATTTTACCTTTTCATGGCCAGGGCGTGCCTCTGTGCCAGACCTATTTTTTCTTCTTTCATGCCCAAAGCGTGCCCTTACGCCCAGAGTGCGTTTTACATTTTCACGCCCACAGCTTGCTTTTGTGCCCAGAGTTTCTTCTATATGCTTAGAGTGCGTTTTTGTTCTTTTATGCTCAGAGCATACCTTCACGCCCAGAACGCATTTTATCTTTTCACGTCCAGAGCGTGCCTTTGCGCTCAGAGCGCATTTTATCTTTTCACACCCAGAACTCATTTTATCATTTCACGCCCAGAGTGTGCCATGCGCTCACAATGTGTTTCTTTTCCTTTACGCCCAGAGCACGTTTTTCTTCTTTCACACCCGAAGCATGCCTTTGCACCCAGAGCACGTTTTTCTGCCTTCACGTCTAGAGAATGGTTTTATACCCAAAGCGCACTTCTTTTCCTTCGCACCCAGAGCATGTTTTCCTTCTTTCTCACCTAGAGCGACCTTTTATCCCTAGAGTGCATTTTTTCTACTTTGCACCTAGACGCTTTCTTCTCGTTTGTGCTTGGACCAAAATTTTCTTTTTTCACGTTCGAAGCGCATTTTCATTCTTTCATGCCCATAGCGTGACATTGCACCTACAACACGCTTTTTCTGCTTTGCGTCCAGAGCGGGTTTTTGTTCTTACACGCTTCGACCGCGCCTTCACGCCTGGAGCGTGTTTTTCTTCTTTCATGCTCAGAGCGTACCTTTGCACCTAGAGTGCGTTTTATGTCTTCTCGCTAAAAGAATGCATTTGTGCTCAGAACACATTTCTTTTTTGAGCCCATAACGCATTTTCTTCTTTCCTGCCCAAAGCTCAGAGCGCACTTTTTTCTTTCACTCATGGAGCGTGCCCTTACGCCTAGAGCACGTTTTACTTTTTCACGCCTAGAGTAGTTTTTCTTCTTTCATGCCCATAATGTGCAATTGCGGCTAGAGCACGTTTCATCTTTTCACGCCCAAAACGTGCCTTTTCGCCCAGACTACGTTTCATTTTTTTCACGCCCAAAGCGTGCATTTGCTCTCATAGCGCGTTTTCATCTTTCCACACCTAGAGTGCGCCTTTGCACTGAAAGTCGATCTTTACGTCCAGAGCACGTTTTTCTCTTTTACACTAAAGTGTGCATTTATGCCCAGAGCGCATTTAATCCTTTGTGGCCAGGTGCATTGTATCATTTCCACACCTAGAGCGTGTCTTTGTACCCATAGTCACACTCTTTACTTTTGCCCCTAGAGCGCACATTTATTTCCTTTTTTGAGCCTGTAGTTTTCTATTCCCTTGTTTGTGCCTAGATCATATCACTATCTTCTCATTCCTCTTGACATCTAGCTTAATACCCTTATCTTAATTTTTTTCTAATAGCTATAGTTTATATAGAAAATAGAACAAATAAACAAGAAAAAACACAGAAAAAGGAAGAACCAAACGAAAATACAAAATATAAAAAATATAATAACACAAACAAAAACAAAAACACAAAAAAGGAAAAACAAAAAAAAGATGAAAAACAATAAATATAAAAACATAAAGAAAAAAATTGTAAATAATTATTTGTAGGTCCAAATTGAGCATGACTAGTGTCTTTTGACTCTTAATTGATTGAAAAAAAAAATTAGAACATAGCATCAAAAAGTTCAAAATCAATCCAGGGAGAATGAATTTTGAGCCATAGTTAATTGTATGGGTCATAAGGAACCATCTGGGTTCAAAAAAGCATAAAGGGTATATTTCCCGAATTTTTTTCTCCAAGTGATTTTTAACTAAGTGAATTTTAGTAAGAAAATGTAAAATAAAAAATAAAATAAGTGTTAGTTCATACAAAATTAAAAGAGCTAGGGTGGGGTACGGACAAAGTAGCAGTCACATAAAGAAATCAAAGAAAAGAAAAAGAAAAAATAAAAAGAGGTTTAAAGGGAAGCCTTCAGCTCAGAAAATAAGGGACTGAGAAAATAGAGAAGAGAAACAGGGAGCAATGGCTCTGTTTTTCTATTGGGAGGATGGTGAGGATTTCGGCCAGAGCTCCTCCTTCCCGGGCTAAGGTTTTGTTTGAGACGACCAACCTCCATCCATTCCTCCTCCGGTGAGTGTCCTTTGTCACCAGCGAGAACAGCCTCAGCACTTGGTGCGTATCAAGCAGAAATGAAGAAAGAAAGAGAGCGATTGGAGAGAAGAAGATATCCAAAGAGGGAATTCCGAGGTCTGTTATTCGATGAGTGAGCAATCAGCTGCTTGGGCCGATGCTCAATGCCCACAATGACCTTCAGTTACAAGTTTACAGATTGATCCCTCTTTATTTTCTTTTTACACATAAATCCCCATCATATTACAATCTAGTCCATGTACTGTATCAATGCCTCCCCTCTTCGAGGACCTTGCCTACAAGGTGGAGCTCGGGATAATGCAGCTGTAAATCGCGCAGAAATTCCCACGTAGCATCTACTGGGAGGAGCCTGTCCAGTGGACTAAGACTTGGGTAACTACAATGTTACCCTGACGAACCATACGCCGGTGGATAATAGCGAGAGTAACAGGAGGAGAGTCAGCATTGCAATGGATAGGGAGCTCAATGGGCTTGGTAAGGGGACCCAAAGCACGTTTTAACAGTGAAACATGAAAGATAGGATGGATCTTGGTAGAATGAGGAAGAGCTAGTTTGTAAGCGACCTAACCAATTTTGTCATGACTTGAAAAGGGCCATAGTACTTCGCAGCCAATTTATGAGTAAGGCGAGGAGAAATAGAGTGCTACTTGTACTGATGTAGTTTGAGAAGGACCAAATCACCGACCTTAAAATCCCGTTCCGAGCAATGCTTATCAGCCTGGTTTTCATCCTGTGCTGAGCACGCATCAAATGGTGCTTTAGATCAGCTAATAGAGCCTCACGCTCTTGGAGTTGAATGTCCACTGCAGCTACACAAGAATCACTAGGGACATAAGGAATGTGCAGAGGAGGAGCTGACCCATATAAAGCCTCATAAGGAGTCTCCCAATAGCATAGTGTGTGTTGTGTTATACCACCACTCTCAAGACATCGATTGAGGACCTTTGCTTGCCCATCGGTCCGCGAGTGGTAAGCAGACGAGTAATGGAGAGTGAGCCACCCGAGAGGCAGAGTATAAGGGTGGGCTAAAGCAATGAAATGCCCATACTTAGTTAGACGATCCACCATGACCAAAATGACATTCTTGCCTGCAGACTTTGGAAGCCCACTGATGAAATCCATGTTGATGTCTTTGAAGGCGTACTCTGGCATAGGCAAAGGCTGTAACAACCTAGGCGAGGCCACATTTTCAACTTTATTGCGAAGGCAAGTGTCACAGTTACGTATATAGGCTCTGTCATGTTTTCGCAGGCCCTTCCAGTGGAAGAGGGAGGCCAATTTTTGGGTAGTAGCTGTGATGCTTGAATGGCCCCCTATAGGGCTATCGTGGAAATAGCCAATGAGCCTATGTTGAAGGGCTGCATCACTGGCGCCCACAAGTACTTTGGATGGCTCTGAGGCTGGTCTTGAAGATCCTGAAGAAGGTTTTGTTTACCAGGGTCAGTGGACCAGCCGGCTTGGATTCCTGGATAGAGGTTAATGGAAACAGTCGAAAGTCATCGCAAAGACATATCTGCACTGGTAAGGCGAGAGAGAGCATCTGCAACATGGCTATCCTTACCCTTATTGTATCGAATTTCATAGTTATAGCCCAACAACTTTGCCAACCAAGTATGCTAAAGTGGGATGGTTAATTTTTGTCCCAAAAGATGCTTCAAGCCCTGATGATCTGTCTTGATAATAAAAGGCTGGTGTGGAAGATAGTGACCCCGTTTTTTACAACAAACAAGATGGCATAAAGCCCCCTCTCATAAGCAGAAAGTCCCCTATGCTTGGAAGACAAAGCCTTGCTAAGGAAGGTAATGGGATGCCCCTGTTGAGTGAGGACAGTCCCAAGGCCATGGCCCGAAGCATTAGTTTAGATTTCAAAGGGCAGGCAGAGATTTGGCAAGGCTAAGACTGGAGCTCAAGTCATTGTATCTTTGAGCCTTGTAAAGGCTCGAGTAGCTTCCTCAGTCCATGTGAAAGCATCCTTCCTCAAAAATTCAGCAAGGGGCTGACTAATGGCTCCATATCCTTGAATAAATCTTTTGTAATATCCCGTGAGGCCAAGGAAGTCTCACAGTTGCTTGAAATTATGTGGAATTGGCCAATCCACTACAACCTGGAGCTTCAAAGGATCTGTAGAAACTCTAGCAGTAGATATAAAATGGCCAAGGTATTCGACCCTGCTCGTTCTAAAAGCACACTTGCTACTCTTGTCATAGAGTTTGTGCTTGCGCAATAGTAATAGGGTCTGCCTAAAGTGATCCTTGCGTTGCTGCCACCCACAACTATAAACAAGGATGTCATAAAAAGAAACCAATATAAACTTGTGCAAAAAGCCGAAAAACCTTATTCATTAGGCTCTGAAAGGTGGACGGGGCATTTGTTAAGCCAAAGGGCATAACGAAGAACTCGTAGTGCCCTTCATGCGTTCGAAATGCGGTCTTGTGGATGTCATCTCTGTACATGTGAATCTGGTGGTACCCAAATCGGAGATCAATCTTGGAGAAAATGGTAGAATTGTGTAGCTCATCCAACAATTCCTCTATCACGAATATTGGGAATTTGTCTTTAATAGTGACATTATTCAAACCTCTACAATCCACACAAAACCTTCAAGAGTTGTCTTTCTTTTGAACCAATATTATTGGAGAAGAATAGGGGTTTGTACTATGCTAAATGATTCCAGCATCCAACTTTTCTGTAAGCATATTTTTCAATGATGTCCTTCTATGCAATTGAGTATCGATAAGGTCTGTTGTTGATAGGGAGAGAACCATCCTTCAATGGGATTCTATGTTCATGGCCACGATGGGGTGGCAGCTCTCTTGGTTCTTGAAACACATCCGAGAATTCCTTGAGTAAGAACTCGAGCTCTTGTTTCTCCTCCTTTCCCAATTTCCCTGCCACCTGCAATGCTTCGACCCCTTGTATACTCCACAGCTGCACATGGCAATCTGTCCACCTTTACCAAGCATTTTATCCATTGTGGCTTCCCCAACTTCTCGCAGTTGTGCTATAGTATTTCCCTTCAACACACATGGTCCCCCCCCCCCGAAACTTCATTAAAAGCGTGTTGAAGTTCTAGGTAATACTCCCAGAGTCGAGAGCCAATGCATGCCAAGAACCATGTCATAACTCTCCAAAGTCAGCAAGAAAACATCAGCTTCACATTCATAACCATGCATTCTCCATTTAAAGCCCTTATAGTTCGAGTCACAAACCAACTCCGTGCCATTGGCCACCACCACCTTGATAGGACTGATATTGGCAGTGTAACAACCCAATAGCTATCCAGTGGTTGCATTTAAGAAAGGGCAAAAAACCTAATTGCACTTGTACTTTGACCGAATTCCCACTTTTAGCATGAACTATTTCGCGTGATCTAGGAAGGTATGAACTTTAAAACGTTTGCTTCGTTTAGCATGCAGTCTATTTTTCCATCAAAACTAACGGGACTGTCCTACTTGACACGTTAATTGTGCTTTCGTGGCAAATGACGACTGCAGTGGTATTGCCACATCAAATACATTTAAGATAACATCGAGTTTACTCCTTAATACTCTTCATTAATTTAAACGCACATTAATTACTCGATTTAATCGATTTTAAATTTTAAAATTTATTTATTAACAGAAGAATAGATTCCAACTGGGTACTCGAAACCTGTGATATAATACAGGTTTTGGGAAGCTGCAGTGACGTCTAGGGGAAGAAGAAGATAAAATTATAAAATTATCCTTGATAACTTTAAATTAATGAAGAGTATTTAAGGGTAAACTCGACATTTTCTTAACACTTTTGACGTGGCATGGTTACATCAATCGTCGTTTGCCGCGTAAGAGTAATTAACTTGCTAGTAGGACAGTCCCATTAGTTTTGACGGAAAAATAGATGGCGTGCTAAATAGGAGAAAAGTTTTAAAGTTCGTGCCTTCCCAGTTCACCCAAAAAAAGTCGTGCTAAAAGTGGGAATTCGATTAAAGTACAAGTGCAATTAAGATATTAGCCCTTATGGGTGCTCCCCTAATCCACAGAATGTGTAGCACGCGTTTACCCACCATGCCTCTCACCTCATAGTCTGACAGCTCAATTTTCCCGATAAAGCATGGATCGAAATTCCCGGGTTCATCTCTTCGTCCCCTGCTTGCTCTTCACTGAACTCATTTCCTTCCTCCTCAGGTTCCTCCATCTCAATCAGAAGCAGCTACTTCTTTGGACAAACCCTTAGCTCGTCTTTCTTCCATCTCCTTATGTGACAACTTTCTGGTCTTCGACTGTATTGGCACAACATTTGGGGGCAAGGGCAGGAGTCCTGCTTGCTTATTGACCTCACTTCGTGTTGAGCTTCCAACAGATGGAGCAGAACTCAAGCTCTTAGTGCTATAGCTGGGCATAAACTTCGGTGTATGCGAGAATCCTCTAGAGCCACTTGTCTGATGATTTAGTGAAACTCTCCAAGGATCTTGCAATGCTGTGTAGGTAGCCTCCTACAACTTTGCTAGTCTGTAGGCCTTTTGATGCGGTCCAGGTGGCGTTCCAGACGGTGTTTGATTTCATGGACAGATGGTACCGCCCGAAGGTGCAGAAGGCGCTGAAGAACCGGCTTGACCGGTTTGACCGGTAAGTCATTGGTGTCTGTTTTCAACAAACGAGTATAGGTTTTCGCATGGAAATGGGCTTCCAAGCAAGACTCATTGCTATGCAATTTGTTGTGGTAGTTTTTGGTCAAATTCCATCGTTTAGGCCTTCAATTTCATGTTTTTCGTTTTTAGTGGCATTTTTGCAATTTCTATTTCTTGTGGGTCTTTTCGTAATTTTCATTGTTTAGCGCCTAGGGTTTCTCCTACTTAATGATATATCTGGCTACTGAGCCGTCAGACTGAATTGATTAATAAAATTGAGGTTTTTCCCTCTGTTCTTTCGTTTCCTCGGCACTTGCGTGAATCAACAAAGTTCAATCTATCCGCGATC
>JAOYND010238318.1:0-13327 GCA_025802135.1 Lagerstroemia fauriei
GTTTGGGTAATATTATAATATAGTATAATATTTTTAAAACATTACCGGTACAAAATATTTCAAATTATTTATTAAATGATATAGACTGTTAAAATAGCATCGACAGTGTTAAAAAACACGTGAAGTGGACAAAATTAACCTTGTCCATTCGTTACCCTCATCACATTCCTTGCACATGACCTTCTTTCCCTCATATGTTACGATTCCTTTTCCTCTTTATCTCTTCATTTTCCTTCAACAACAAAACTGAGCGTCTTCAACGTTCTTTACGCAAGCATCTCGAACGAGCTTTCAGCAAACTTCCTCCTCCAACAGTAGGATCGGACTGGAGAGCATTCTCACGGCCATGGCTGAGGAGAACGAGCTATGCATGGATCCAAGAACAGTAACAGTTTTAAAAAAGTACACAGCACACCATCTAGATCTCAGTTCTTGTTAAGGTTGTAAATATGTATTGAAAAAGAGAAACATAGAGAATGTCCGATTGTCCACATCCAGAACCATATATAAACAACGAGAAGTCACATAATGGCATCAAACCCCAGTAGAGGCCATAAGGCGAGAGAAGAAAACAGAGATCAACGCCAAAATTCTCAATAGGGACTGTTACCAGGGAAAAAAATGAACTGTAGGGATCGAAACGCCAAATTCGAGGTCTGATCAGTCACTTTACGAACTCAACTGCGACGGGAAGCTCATGTTGGAATTGCCCGAGGCTCGAGACCTAATTCAAAGTGGGCAGTACGTAGAACATGCTGAGTCCGTTGATGAATGTAACCATTTAATCTTCAAATTCAGCATGACCTCAAGTCTGATGTTACCGATGACCGGATGGGAAGGGATATTGAAAACACTCAGCTCTATCCTTGGAAAAGGATGAGATGAAGAGGAAAGGAATTCAGAGAACGTATAAGGAGGGAAATATACTCATTTGAAAGGCATATGTTGAGGGGAATGGATGGGTAACAGTAATTTTGTCCATTTTATGCTTTTTTTTAACGTCCTTAATGGGGAAAAAAAGTCTTAAATATTCATTTTTACAGTGACGTGATAAAGAAAAACTAATTAAATTACCTTGATTAATAATAATTAAGGCAACTATTCTGGTAATTAACACCAATATGCTCATTTGTCACAATCTGATTGATATTTCCGTACGTCATGTGATGAGGTCGGATCATCTAATAATTTCTTTGTTAATGGTATTTTGACTGTTTGTATCATTTAAGAAATGATTTAAAATATTTTGAACCACATAATAGCATTTTAAAAATTTTATAACATATTATAACATTACCTAGACTTTTTATATAATAATTTCTTTTTTTTTTTCCGACTTTCATGCACTTCAGCCTAAGGTTAAATTTTAGGATAAGACTAAATGCGTAGGTGATCATAACAAGAAGGAAAATTCATGGATCTTCGGTAGATTTTCTGGCCGCACAATAGCCAGACTGGAGTTATATGAGAAAGGAGTTTACCGTATATCTATAAAAAATTTCTTAGAATATTATTATTTTTAAATATGTTCTTTTATACTGTTAAGAGATCACATGTTCGTAGATAATATCTGATTTCATTGTGTTCTCTTCACAATTGGAAATTTTTGTTGTAAAAAAATGAAAGGCGATGGCTCAAATGGTAAGTTTATTTTTAATCAAATTGTCTTTAAAATCTTTATAAACATAAACTGTTTATATTTGTAAAGAGATCTTTATCACAAAAAACAAGATGCGAGACAAAATTGGAAAAAACCTAAAAATGCACCAAGAGCTGCCCACAAGCTTAGGGTGAATCGAACTTCCTACCTTGTTGACTTTCTCATAATTTACATGTACGTCCTATTTATTTGAATTTAAACTAGCTGACGAGAGTTCTGAAAAACATAACTTACTAACATCATAAAATTGTACCGTGGAACCGCCGGCAAAAGTTTAGACGAAAAGTTTCCTTGGAGTAAATACTTTTATGCATACTTTTGGTTTATCCACGCCATAGTCTATTCTCATGAGATGATACAAACTAGCTAATAGGGTGCTACATCATAAGCACATTGGGAGTCAAATATTTTTGTCCCATATTTTCCATAATATGTTTACAAAATTCTACATCAATCCCTACTGTTATCCACAAAATTTAGGCTAACTTTATTGTCGGCATCATCAATAATCACCAGGCGAATGTACATAAGGTCAATTCCAACATTCCATACTATTATGTACTTTATTGGAAGCTGAAATCTATTTATTTATTTTTAATTAACTGGAATTTCTAGTTCTAATGTCCTGTTAATGTCATACAAATGTAAATGTAAAGTGGGAGAAAAAGCATAATTTGTACAAAAAGTTTTGGTAATATTATAATATGGTACATAATTTTAAAATATTACAGAATTGTACAAAATCTGTGAAAAGTTGACACAGATAGTACAAATCGTCAATTATCTGTTGACACGGTTAGTAATTGCTTGCGTAATGTTATAATATAGCACAAAATCTTCAGAATGTTACAGAATTATACAAATCTTTGAAAAGTTAATAGCTTTAGTACAAATAGTCAATTATCTATTAACAGAATCTCCTCAAAATTCGATACTCCCGACTTGTCATTATGATGATACTCTGTCTATTAGATGCTCGTGAACCGAACACAACCTAAGAAGATGATTTGTAGGGTATCAAAATTTTGGGATAATGCAATAGATAATATGATTGTTGATTTTAATTGATATATTTTGTGGATTTAAATCAGATAATATGGCGTTTAGCATGAAGAAAATTTTTGTGACTATTTCTAGTGATATGATCCACCAATTGATGCTCGAACAAGAGTGATGATCATGAGTTTTAAGTAATGTTATCTATCTACTTGTTTTCGATTATATAGTTTATACATTGTTATTTTGGTGCTTAACTTATATCATTAATTTTTTTCCAAAAATATGTTATACCTTAGGTAGTGTTAGGTGACAAAATCATTGTTGATTCCATGTTGTTCAGTTCGTCTCAAATATTCGTGGTTGAATACGAAAACATAAACATTACATAAATGGGTGGATGTGATGTTAAGCACCGAAAATAACAATAAGAATGAATTATATAATTGAAAACTAACATATAATATTACTCAAAGCCCATGATCATCACCTTTGACTGAGGATCAATTGGTGTTTATACCACTGAATATAGCCACAAGAATTCTTATCCTGTCAAACACTATATTATTTGATTGAAACCCCTCAAAATTTAGTAAATAAAATCAATATTTATATTATCTATTACAATACCTCGAATTTTCGTTACATACGAATCGTCTTTTCAAGTTGTGTTCGGGTCACGAGCGTCTAATAGATACAATAACACCATAATAACAAATCGGGAATATCGAATTTTGTGAAGATTCCATTAATAGATGATTGACAATTTATTCCATCTATATCAACTTTTGAAAGATTTTATATCATTTTGCAACGTTTTGAAGGTTTTTATCATATTATAGTAACCAATCTTCTTATATCATTGATACTTTTTATTGCCATGTCAACCTATTTTCCCACGTCATAGGAGCCCCTTGAGCAAATGTTAACTCCGTCAATGGGAAATTGACTATTTGTACCATTGGTGTCAAATTTTCAAAGATTTTTGTATTATTTATAACGTTTTAAAGATTTTATATTATATTATAATATTAGCCAATTTTTTTGTACTATTGGTTTTTCCCATATAAAGTAGGATGATATCCACTGAGTTTTAAAAGACCCATGCGGAATCCGTGTTGCAAAGTTGATAGTGCCCATTAGGTCAATTCTCGCTTTGACTTTTGACCATTTTTACAGTCCCAAATTACCTTCTTGATGGTCTGTGGATATCGTCACGCTCTCAATTTTAAGGTCACTTTTAGGATCCTAAACAAACCTCTTCACGATGACCCTATCAATTTACATTATGGACGGTATTGCAAAGACAATTAAGCTAGATAGTCCCATTACAGTGAATTCCACACGTTGTGCACTTAAATTGCATATCTTGCATTGGCTCTTGAGACGTGATGAAACATTATTATACTCTAGGGCTACACATCGGACAAGATTAGGAGCACAATGAAGCTAGATGATCTTAATTGGAGTCAATTTACACTAAGTGTGTGTTTGATTGGATGTAAAGTATAGAATCAATTTAAGCTAAGTGTGTGTTTAGTTGAATGTAAAGTTCACACTTTACATCCAACTTTCCATGTTTGGATTAAAATTAGGGTGTAAACCTTTTTCCCGGCCTCCTTACAATACTTAGAAACAGAATACTAAGGTAATAGGCTGCAAAATGATTTTACATATGTAAAAGACTCCCTTTGCCCTTACCGTGTTCAATCATCAAGAAAAGAAAAGGAGCAATTTTGTAAATTACATTTTTACCTGTCACATCAAATATTATAATATTATATTTACAACCACTTTTTCACTAATTTAAAACACTTATCGAACACAACGATCACATATTACAACATACTTTCCATATAAACTAATAATTTTCATGTATTCTAAATTTACCCCGTACTCTAATAATACCTAAACTAAACGTCCCCCAAAATTCGCATTAAGATAACCCGTAGGATCCCAATTAACTCTCTTGAGGTTCAACGGATACATTTTATCCTCATTTACTTTCAGATGGCAGTAGCAAGATAATGGAGTCAGATGCTCCACATGGAATCAATTCCTATTCACTTTGCATTAAGATCGCCCTTAGGATCCTGAATGAGCAACCAAAGTCTCAATGGGCATCATCATACTTTCAGTTTATATTTCGCACGATATTAGTAAGTCGATCAATGGAGTTAGGTTCAAGTTGAGTCAAATTTCCACTCATTTGGCGTTAAGACCGCCCTTAGAATCCCAAATAGGCTTCCAGGGCTCCATGAACAACATCGTACTCTCGTTTTACATTTTCAAAAACGTTAGATGAATAATGAAATTAGATTGTCCAAATGGAGATAATTCCCACTCACTTTACATTAAACCTCCTTATAACGTACCTAGGAGAGTACAACAATGGGAGATAAGTCAGATACGCACTTAAGGGTTACTTTTAAAAATTAGTACAAAGCAAAAAAGAGAAGTTCTGAGCATTGGGATTTTCTCAAACACTAGGTTTATCGAATCTTATGTTATTCGGAAATACAAATAATAAATAATTGTGGAAAGAATTATTTAAGAAATGGACCATTTCCCATAAATTCCAGGTATTGTTTAGTATCAAGCCTTTGGTCAGGGTGTCTCTACTCTTTTGGCATCTCTCTCTATTTTTGGGAGTGATAAGGATGAAACCAATGCGGTCGACGTGGTAGACATAGACAAGGAGGAATTTTTCATCGCATATCATGCCCTCATGTTCCTCAGCAAAATGGGTCTGCTGAGTGCAGATATAGACACATTGTCGATATGGGTCTCACACTTCTTCATCATGCATTCCTACTTGCTAAATTCTAGGACTATGCTTTTGAAGCAGCAGTGTTTCTCATCAATAGACTTCCAATAAGATCTCTTAGTTTTCTTTCTCTGTATCAGGTAGTCTATAGAAAGTTTTCAAATTATCACAAGCTACGAGTTTTCGGATGTCTATGCTTCCCTTATCTTCATCCTTACACTGCTCATAAGTTAGATATCCGCTCTCGAGCTTTTATTTTTCTTGGCTATCCTTCTCACTGTCAAGTTTATCAATGTTTTGAACCCAGTTCGAGTTGCATCTTCACAATGATATTTGATTAACACTCTTTTCTCTGTTAGTCTACTACATTCTGTCGGCATAGAGTTCTATTTTATCGGTTCATTGTAGAGTTCTGGCCCAATGTCCACCACACAAGCCCTGTCTCCTGAGCGTTCTACTCAAATACCTTTATCAGCATCAATCTTATCACCTGATCAGTCTAACAGCTCATCCTTTGATAATGTTGCTCCAACTTCTCCATGACTACCTCAAATTCTGGAATTGATGACCCATCTTTAGGATCTTATAGACCTCCTCAGAATTATCCACAAGGAAGTAGAACTTCTCAACATATTCATCATATGATTACATGGTCTCGGGATGGTTCTTTGCCTCCTCGATGCTTTGATATCACTAAGTATCCTACTGTATTATCTGTCTCTGTTGAAATATAGGAACCCAAATCCTTTGTCGCGGCTCAAAAAAATCCTCGATGGGTTGCTGCTATGACTGATGAATATCAGGCACTTCTTCATGATAACACCTGGGTTTTGGTGCCTCCATCCTCCAATCAACATGTCATCGGGTGAAAATGGGTTTTTTGATTAAAGCAAAAGACAAATGTGTCAATTGACAAGTGCAATGCTCGACTTGTAGCCAGGGGCTATTCACAACAAGAAGGTATCAATTACACTGAAACCTTTAGCCCTGTAATCAAATCTATTACTATTCACACAGTATTCTCTATTACCATCTCTCATCATTGGCTCATCAGACAGCTTGGTGTTAACAATGCCCTCCTCGATGATCACTTGAATGAGGGAGTTTATATGAGTCAACCACTTGGCTTTGTTGATTCTGCTCATCCCAATTATGTCTGTCATCTACACGGGTCTCTATATGGCCTCAAGTAAGCTCATCGAGCATGGTTTCAATGACTTAGCTGGATTCAATGGGTCTTATGTCGATTCATTGCTCTTTTTCTTGCATTCTCAGACTCATACTTTTTTACACTCGTCTATGTTGACGATATCATCCTCACCAACACTTACGGAACTCGCTTAGACTATTACCTTGTCGTGCTTAACAAGGAATTAGCCATGAAGGATGTTGGCTCTCTGAATTATTTTTTGGGCATTGAAGCCACCTTTCTGACAATGGCCTATATCTTACGTAAGCTAGGTACATTCATGAGCTTCTCCCTCGAAGCTCCATACTAGACTACAAAGCTATTGACTCTCCTATAATTTTGGTGCTCGACTTTCCTCTTATGATTGTAAACCGTTCATTGATCCATCTCTTTATCGCAATCTAGTGGGAAGCCTTTAGTATCATACCTCACTAGACCAGATATTTCTTTTTTTGTGAATCATGTCTGCCAACTCATGCATAATCCATCCTTCGCTCATTGGTTAGTAGTAAAGCACATTCTTTGATATCTCAAAGGAACAATCACTCATGGTCTCTATCTTCAGTGTGGCTCCATATCTCATTTTCATGGATTTTTCAATGCTAACTAGGCAGGAAATCCAGATAATCATCGATCTGTCAGTGGATATGCCATCTTTCTTGGTCCAAAACTCATATCATGGAATTCAAAGAAGCAGTGAATCATCGCCGGGTCAAGTACAGAGTCTGAATACAAAAGACTTGCCAACTCTACTATTGAGATCATTTAGCTTCAATCTCTTCTACAAGGGCTTGGTATTCACTTATCCAATCCTCCTTTCTTATGGTGTGATAATATCTCTGCTATTTATCTAACAACTAATTCAATTTTTCATGCATGGAACAAACACATCGAGATTGACTACCATTTCGTTCATGAATGAATTATGCGTAAGCAGTTATCCATTCGATTTATTGGCACGGCGATCAATCGATAGATTGATAACCAAAGGATTATTTAATTCCATGCCAGCTATGAAATTGCCAGTAATGTTGGCAATTTGTTTTCATTGATTTTTCAAGAGTACAATTACATTTAATATATAATGCAATGAATTAAAGAATTACTCTAAATAATATACAACCTATATAGTAAGAATCCTAAAAGCAATATATCTCATATATTTACAATATCATTTACAATATTGTCAATACTTCCCCCTCGAGTTGGCCATGAATGTCTAAAATGGCCAACTTGCGAAAAAGGAAGTGGAAGCGATCTCGTCCAAGAGCCTTTGTAAAGATGTCAGCAAGTTGATATTGGCTAGGTAGATGATCATGAATGAAATGACAATCAATCTCTATGTGCTTAGTTCGCTCATGGAAGACAAGATTAGCAGCAATGTGCATGCAACAATATTGTCACAAGCGAGGTTCATCAGCTGTGAATGGTCAATACCAAGTGATCAAAGGAGACTACGTAACCACAGTAACTCAGCCGTGGTGACTGCCATGGAACGATATTCCGCTTCTGGTAAAGAACAACTCACAGTGGTCTGCTTCTTAGTTTTCTACGAAATCAGGCAGCCACCTAACATGATAAAAAAACCCGTGATAGACCGTCGTGTCATGGGATAGCCTGCCCAATCAGAATCACAGAAGGCCTGAAGGGTCAAGGTAGTGGGAGTCTTCAAGAAGATTCCTTGACCTGGGCAGTGTTTGATGTAGCGAAAGACTCTGATGGCAGCATCCCAATGAGGTTGTCTCAAAGGCTGTAAAAACTGTGAGAGAATATGTACCAAGTAGCAGAATTCAGGTCTGGTGATTGTTAAATAAATCAAGCGATCAACAAGATGTCGATATTGATCCGGATTAGGAATTAGATCACCGGAGTCATCGCGAAGATGATGGTGTTTTTCCATAGGAAAAGACACCTGTTTGCTGCCAAGCATTCCTGACTCTGAAAAAATATCCAAGGCATACTTCCGCTGAGATAGAAAAAGTCCTTGAGTACTATGAGCAACCTCAATCCCTAAGAAATATTTCAGAGGACCTAAATCCTTAATCCGAAACTGTTGAGATAGATACCCTTAAAGAGAAAAGAAGCAGTAGAGCTATTACTGGTCGAGATGATATCATCAACGTAGATAAGAATGGCCATAAACTCATCAGCACGAGAATAAGTAAAGAGAGAATGATCCGCACCCGAATGGACAAAGCCGTAACTGACAAGAGCATAAGTGAATTTTGTATGCTAGTTACGAGATGCCTGTCGAAGACCATAAAGTGATTTCTACAGTCAACAAACTTTGTCAGTCACGAAAGCCTGAAAACCCGGAGGAAGCCGCATGTAAACCTCTTCATGTAGATCGACGTGTAAAAAGGCATTGTAGACATCAAGTTGATGAAGATCCCATTTTTTTAGCTAAGGCCACTATAAGCAAACATCTGAACGTAACCAATTTGGCCACGGGAGCAATGGTCTCATGAAAATCTAGCCCCTCAACTTGAGTATATCCTTTAGCCATGAGTCTAGCTTTGTAGCATTCAATGCTCCCATCTGCTTTCCATTTTATTTTGTAGACCCATTTGCAACCAATAGGCTTCTTCCCAGGAGGCAATGTCTCTAAAGTCCATGTGCCATTTTCTTCTAGGGCAGCAATTTCCTCTGCCATTACCTTCCTCCATCGTGTATCCTTAACAACCTAGGAAAAAGAACTAGGCTCGACGTCATGATCGAGTCAAGCTAAAAAAGCTCTATGAGAACTAGATAATCGGGATAAATTAATATGATTCTCAAGTGGATAGACCATACCTGAAGAGCTGATGTCGCAAGATGAGATGGGGGGTCGGGGCTAGCACATGCAATATGGCACACATAATCAAGAAACCATGCTAGCTGTTGTCTTGCTCAAGTAGATCTTCATTGATCAGGAATGGCCCGCGAAGAAGTGGCTGATGTTCCTTCCACAGATGTGCCTTGATTGACGATGTTGCTAGGCTGAAGCCTGTCCAGTTCAGGTGGCCTAATGGAGATGCCCGGGCCCGGTTCAGCAAGACGTGGGCTTGTGCTATCTACGGGCAGGATGACAGGAGCTAGGAGCTCAGGTACTAGTAAAATCATGTTCGCCAATTTCCACTAGATTGATAGGCGGAGTGCGAATGGTGAAGTCGGGCTGTTGTTCCAAGAAGGGAAATCGATCTTCATAATATATCACATCCCGTGATATAATTAAATCTTCCGATTCTAGATCCAAAATTTTCCATCCTTTATGGCGAAAAGGATAACCAATAAGAACTCCTTTACGTGCCCGTTCACAAAATTTATCCCGATCTCTATACTTCTTATGATAATAACACAAACATCCAAACACCTTCAAACAATCATAGCTAGGAAGTTTATCAAACAGAATTTCATATGGCATCTTTCCTAACAATAATGACGAGGGTGTGTAGTTGATCAAGAATGTTGCTATTAAGACACACTCTCTCTAGAATTTAACTGGTATTGCTGCCTAAAACATCAGTGCCCTAGCCACATTGAGAATATGTCTATGTTTCCCTTCGACCCTTCCATTTTGTTGAGGGGTGTCTACACATGTTGTCCGATGCAAAATACCATTATCAGAATAAAATTGGCAGATTTATTCGAGGTAAATTCCATACCATTATCACTTTTGATTACCATAATGAATCTGCCAAACTGAGTCTGCACCATCTTGCGGAAATTGACGAGTAGGTCATATGTGTCCGATTTTTCTTGTAATAAATAGACCCAAACTCCTCTACTACAATCGTCAACTATGGTAAGAAAGTATTTTGCACCACAAATAGATGATGTATTATATGGGCCCCACAAGTCACAATGTATCATATCAAAAATTTCCATTGCTCTGCTATCACTGATCGGGAAAGACTTTCTAAATTGCTTGGCTCGTAAGCATGCGTCACAAAAATGATCAACTTTATTAATCTCAATAATCGGGGAGAGAAATTTCATTACATTTACTGACGGATGTCCCAAACATCTATGCCACAGATCTCCCTTCGAATTTTCTGCCAGTAATGAAACTTGTTTTGATTGTGACGCCACAGATCGCAGACGATAGACTCCTCCCCAAATCTCTCCTGCTCCAATCAGCATCTTCGAGGTGAGGTCCTGCACGACACAATCATTGGAAACCATTGTTACTGAGCACTTCAAATCATCAATTAATTTCCCAATGGAAGTCAAATTATATGCAAATCCGGGAATAAACAATGTATTTTGCAAATTGAAATTCAAACTTAATTGAACTTGTCCTTCTATTTTTGCCCATACAACTTTCCCATTGGGCAAAGTAATCGAGGTGGGTTCCGCCAATTTTCTTCTCTTCTGTAGAAGACACCGATTTCCTGTCATATGTCTTGACGCACCAGTGTCAATAATCCAAGTGATATCGTCGGGCAACGGTTTCATACCTGAAAGATTCTCCGTTGGTCCTTTCAATTTGCTCACATAATTCAAAAGTTCCCAGTACTGCTCATCACTGAGCGCGGGTGTTACCGATCCTTCTTTTCTGGTTGAATGTGCTTGATCTTCACTGCTCATATTCATCACTACCCCGGCCTTTTCTGTTTGGGCGTCCTCGGCCGAAAACTGAGCCCACTGTCCACTTTGGCTGGGCTTATTGAAATGCCTGTTCAGCCCACCACAATGAGCCAAGCCCCCTCTGCCTCTGTATCTGGGCTTCTGGCCTGTTGAACGTGGCTCCTAGTCCATGGGCCGCCCGTGGAGCTTCCAGCAAGTGGATCTTTCATGGCTCACTCTTTGACAGTAATAGCATGTCGGCCGCCCCCTTCCGCCGAGTTTCAGAATTCCGGCGTCACTGATTTGAATCCTAGAGATGGCATCACCTTCAATCTGATCATCTCTTTTCGAAACAACTTTCCGTTTTTCTTCTTGGTTGATGATCGAGAAAGCTTTGCTTACGGACGGGAGTGGTTCAGTGTTAAGTATCTGTGGGCACATTGATCCATACAAGTCAATATTAAGTCCCATGAGAAATTGATGCAATTTTTCTACTTCCTTGTCGCGTGCATTCTTTCTTGCAAATGAACATGTGTATGGATGAATCTCCGTATATTTGTCCAGTTCATCCCACAAAGTCTTGAGTCTTGTGTAATAAACAACAACCATATCTCCCCCTTGTTCAAGACAGCTTATCTCCTTCTTCAATTGGTGGATTCTTTGTATGTTTCCTTGTGAATACCTTTCTTTCAATTCGTTCCCCATCTCACGTGGATCATCCTCATACGCCAGACTTGCCTTCAAACTTTTATCAAGTGAATTGAAACTCCATGACACTATCATGTTATTGCAAATATCCCATTGATCAAAGTCAAGAAACATTGGATCATGCTTCTCCAAGAATCCATCAATGAATCCTAATTTGTTCTTCGCTCACAAAGCTCGCTTCATCGCCTTTGCCCAGGTCACACAATTATCGCCCATCAGGATGGATGAGACAAGGATCGCACCGGGACTATCCGAAGGGCTAAGATAAAATGGCGAGGTTGTGTCAATCGGCTTCTTCATATCATAATTCATTGCGTCGGCCATGGCATATCGATAAACTAGATTGTCAAGCCTTCAGCACTAATACCATGTGAAATTGCTAGTAATGTGGGCAATTTATTTTCATAGATTTTTCATGAGTACAATTACATTTAATATATAATGCAATGAATTAAAGACTTACTCTAAATAATATACAATCTATATAGTAAGAATCCTAAAAGCAATATATCCAGCATATTTACAATATTGTCAATACCAGCTCTATTGCGCTTGTGGGGATAATAGATAAATATCAATGCCCAAAACTCCAGCAGGAACTCCCTTACCTCTCTCACTCTCGTCTGTATTCTTTTACAAATTGGAGCTAATTGTAAGAGGCAATTGGAGAATCGAAAGAGGGAAAAAAGGCTTTTCTGAGACCTACATCGAGATATCGATGGTGATCTCTAAATTTTGAGCAGCAAAATGGGAACAAGGTAGGTAGGGAAGTCTCGTTAAAAGAGAGATCCAGAATTTCTCAGTGGCAAGTCATGTGACCTGTCATGATCACTTTTTTTTATGAGTACCTGTCATGTTCACTTTACTAAGGCATGCAATTCTCCTTATTTAAAACATCTTTCGGGAATCTATGGTACAATATTTACATAAAAATAAGCTTAGCAAGCGAACAGACTGATCATACTTCTAAAATTAGGCAAAATTTTGAGGGGGAAAAAATAGATTTTGTACTAGTAAGTAAACTCTACCCGTCGACTCTAAAATATCTATGGCATGTTCGATTTGCTAGAATATCTATTTGTTAGAGCTTTTATTTCGCCCGGAATAGATATCCTAGTGTTTGGTTGAGATATAAGGAATACATATACAAAATGCATACATAATAGAGGGAAAATAGCTATTTCCCCTCCTAATAATGAATAGCTATCACTCATAAGGGGTAACTATCACTTATAAGCAATGGAAATAATTGTTCATGGCTGAAGAAACAAGGAAATCACTCCAATTTCACGAACCTCAGCTCGTTAATGGCAAGCGCATTGTATGCCCTCCAAAAGAAGTCTTTGAGGAAGGAGCCTCTCTGTGGTGCAATGCCCTAGTTAGACAATTGCTCGGTAAAATCTTTCCTCTCAATAGGGTCTCATCTATGGTAAACTATCTATGGGGTCGTAAGGGGCCT
>JAOYND010238420.1:0-13319 GCA_025802135.1 Lagerstroemia fauriei
TTGGGAGTTGAGGAAGTGATAGCTCAAGCTGATCTAGATTGTAGGGCGGGGTGGGTCAACAGGTCAAGGGTATGGGGCAGATTAGAACCTAATCTTTAAATTTCAGTGCGACCCGGCCAAATACCATAGTTATGGAGGCCTCTATAAAACCTTCAAGGTATGATATCTTGAGTTGGATACAGTCACGGTGCCGCAGCGCGACGTGGTTAGGCGCTATGGCACTCAATCATGTCACACTGCGGTGTCGTAACTGTATTCAGACCAAAGTACCGCACCTTGAAGTTTTATAAAATTTTCCCCATAGCTATTAATCAGGGGGGCGACGGTACGAATGAGCTTTCCTTCGATAAGAAACAGTTGTTTGGGTTGAAAATTCTCGATCCAATCTAAGACCTTTCCACGTACGCCTACTAAACCCAAACCTTTCAGGCTTAGTTTTTGGGCTCCAATGAACTCGACTCCAAGCTTGACAACATAGAGTGTCCACTGGAGCAGCTCGTGCATATTTTCTCAATGATAAGGTAGATCTATAGACAAACAACTCTCACAGAGAGAATCGAACCTCCAACCTCTAAGTTGTAAAGCATAGCCTTGCACCACTGCATCAAGACTCGTTTCTTAAGCTCATGCATATTGAGACGTTAACAAAGCAACTTGTTGGGCTGCTACTAAATCCTTGTAAGTACAAATCTTACTCAAATTCACAAGACAAGAGCAAAAACATGGATTCGGTCCGATAATATTTTTGGGTCGTCATTTATGCTTCGGACATGATTAGGTGGTTTAGAATTACATTGTACCAGGAATAGTTATTGATACGAAGAACATATAGTTTTTCTTGGACTATAAAACATAAGGCACGGCATCCCACTGGTCAAGCTATAGATAATTTTGGAACCAGCCATCAATTTAATGATAAAGGGAAGATCTAGGAAATCGGCCCACTTTCAAATTATGTCTTCAATATGATAGTATCACATAACACATTTGCATTCTTGCTAAAGGGCAACAGCTAGGAATTCTGCATTTCGTGATTTGTAGGTACGCTCTCTGAATATTATCCTTGAACTTCCCGGATACACGTATATACGTACTTTGTCAACTGAATGGAGAGCTAACCGAGGAAGACTTGGAATGCAGCTATTCAGACACTGGCACGGGTCTCCGAACTTGAGACTGTGACAGTAGGATCTAAGTCACGAGATTGTCTTAGTAATTTTGATTAATACAATTTCACCACGTTAGTAGTCAAACTACACATAAATAGAAGAGACATCTTCATGTTTAGGGCTCTATTAAGATCTCTTTTATGTGTAGAAGCGTAAGTTCTTTTGCCCGGCAGAGAAAGAAAAAAGATGATGGTAAACAAAGAAGGCCATATTAAAGTGCACTAATTGAGGGAGTAGCAGGGTGTCTCTTTTCTTAAATAAGATATTGGATTCGAGTCTTGTAAATGTAGATAATTCATAATATGAGAGGTTATCTCATAGTTGACCTATCTAACTCGAACTGAATTACTCAACACTTGTTTGGCTTCTAGATACCAGTAGTATAAACCGGAAAAAAAAAAACACAATGACAAAACGGGATAATGGTGGTGTCCCATTATCCATTTCTAATAGAATGTGGATATCTCTATTTCTTTCTTCTTCTTCTTCTTCTTCTTTTATTTTGCACCTAACATCAAAAAATACAATGGATAATAATTAAATAAGGTAAAAAAAAGTTTGGCTACTGTCAATCTATTAACACATAAAATTTTTCTAATTCTAATTTTTTTATTTATAAAATTAAAACTCTAAACAACTTATTTAATGAAAAAAGATATCTAATTATTTTTGCTCTTTCTTTTAACCTGTCCTTTAAACATTATTATATGAGAACCCGATAAAAAGTGAAGGAAATACAACAAACCATGAAGATGAAAAAGTCTTATATGTAACGGATATATCACGTTATATATATCATAAACAAATTGATATTTAACATATCAGCAAAAACAGTTATAAATATATCATAGATTATAAATATTATGTTGATGCGTTAAATATTATTGACTTATGACATATGTTACGTGCTACACTCGTTACATGTGACACTTTCTTCATGAAGAGACATTTTGCTCCCTGATCTATAATTTGTATGCTACAGCGACTGCAGGTAACATAATGTAACGATTTGAAGATCGAGGATTCCAAGTGCACTGGTAAGAAAGGAGTTGTTATATCTTGTGATAGCCTACTGTCACGGATTGACTTGACTTGGAGGTTATTCACGATCCAATATAGAAACTTATCTACGATGAGTCCATGATGAGCAGAAAGTCTTGCATATAACGTGCAGTAGTGACGTGGTGTCACAAGCCAATCAATCAAGCCATTTTTAGTATTGTTTTTTCCTCATTTTAGATTTTATTAAAAAATCCTAAAAATAAATGAATCATATTGCTCGTGACACCACGTCAGCACTGTCACGTGGTATGTCCATTACACACAAGACTTTCTCCATGATGAGACATTAGTCGCACCCGAAATTTATCCGTGACACATCATCAAATAGAATCCATTGATTGTGCATAGGTAAATAAGGAAAGTACAATAGCCCAATTTTGATAGCTTGTAATCTTTTCCTTTTGTCGTGTAGAAACATTTCGGGAAAATTCTCCGCTATGTACACAATAAATAAAGGTGTTCTCCCCTCATTTACGATACACACAAATTCTCCAACTTACTGAGCTTCTCTTGCTACTTTCATTAGGACGAGTTTCTAAGACCGCAAGGATTCGGGAACATTAGGTGAAACAATACGCCCGTCACCCTGTCATGAAGCACCATGTAGAGTGGACCGAAGAAAAAAACATAATAAACGGAAAATGCTTGACGATATATTGCGGAAATTTTCGTGGGAAGCAATGAACATGATGGGAATTATACGTGGATCTTCTCCTCTGTTAAAGGTACGGCTGTGCTTTTTCTTTTGGGGGGAAAAAAGGACGCTCCTTTCTATCGTCTTTACCAATGATTCACGTGCATGGCCGGACCTATCTCCCTTACCTCTTTCTCCTTAGCATGGAGATCCTGTCGGTAATGTTCGATTCTGCTGCTGATTCTGGCTTACTGTGCTGTCATCCCCAATGCAAAGAAATTAAGCTTACTCATTTGTACTTCGCTGATGATTTATTTATTTTATGTGACAGTTCTTAGCATTATTTGGATGTGTTGTTACATATTTTAGTAAAATTCTATGATATATTTAGATTGAAGTTGAATGGTTTTTATTTAGCGTTGATAGTGGTGGCCACAGGCCAGTTCGGGCCCTGAAGTAACCTTGAATAATCAGCGCGGTCAAAACTGGCCTGGAACTGTGAGAGGGCTGGTTCCGGGCCAGTTCCGCTATTCAATGGAATTGGAACCGCCGGTTCTAAAGAGGAACCTGAATAGGCCTAGAATCGGCTGTTCCAAACCATAAAAAAAAAAAGAAAATAAATCAAATTTAAAATTTAAGATACAATATCTCACAAGTTTTTTAAGTTCAGATGAGATCAAATTCATTTAAATTTTAAAGATTACTATTTAGAATTTTGTGTGATCAAATAAATGTGAATGGTCTTCTCTATTTTATAACCTATTTGGAGAGCTCCCTCTTCTTTTCTTATCGATGTGGACAAATGAAACTATGTGTTATGTGTTTGAGGAAATATATAAATGAGTTTCGGATCTCGATAGACACGGATACAATAAAACTACGAAATTTTGCTACTAAACTTTGCTACCGAACTTTGCTACTGTACTTTGAGACTCATAGTCGCGCTGCGATTATGAAAAGTAATATTATGAAATCAAAATATAGAATCATAAAATGTTACTTAATGTTAAGGCTTGTGGATCCCACAATATCCTTAAGACTAATTCGTCCACCTCTCTTCTGTGTTGAGGAAGCTTGGACATCAATCTTCCAGGATACAACGACAGCACGAGTTGAAGCAGCACCGAACTTCTACTCCTTGGCGAATCGAATAAATGCAGGAACCATCACGAAAATTGATGCAAAATGATGAGAGTAGAGAAAGCTGTGCGTATCCAATGTAGCCGAAAAAACCAACGTTCTATATGCATATGCATCTAAAGCCTTCAATAGTGGTTGAGGGAGCTGCAAGTATAAATGACATTGAACAGGAAATTCAATGCTTGAACCAGCCAAATTTAAATTCGAACCGGCCAATAAACTGTACAAAACGGACAGTCAGAGGAAATCAATCCACCGATTAAGGTGGCAGATTTAATTTGCCCTTAATTATCATTTAATGTCTGGCTTAAATGCTGCAACGGTCACAGTGCAAACTTAAACGACTGTCGTAGCCGTAGCAAAAAAATGTCTACGCAATTCCCGGTGTACAATTGAAGAGAAGGTAAAATTCGGCCGCGAGGCCCCCACAGTCAGAACTAACATTCGGCACTCCCGCCGCCTGCGCGTACGTGAGTTCAACTAAATCAGTCTCCGATCGCACCCCCCGACAAGCGCGCGAGGCGGCCACGAGTCGTATAACTTGGCCAATATGTTTACTCTATATAAGAGTACTATTCTCTTATAAACCATTTCAACTTTTCTTCCCTATTCCATGTAGGATAGAACTCTTCTCATTCTCCACATGGGCTTCATGAGATTGCATATGGGCTCCAAATATTTTAGCCATATATATTTATTTTTAGCCTAATATTATCCTTCAGTTATGGGACCCAATTTCCCATTCACATGTTATTTTTCCAACATTATGCACATCGATAAGAAAAGGAGAATGAGTTTTCCAAAGAGTTTGTAAAATGGGAAACTCTTTCACATTGTTTATTGAGATAGTTATGCACACAAATAAAATTTTTGTGCTTGAAACTTCTCATTCTTAAAATTTTTTGGTCGAGTCGATCAATCAATTCTGAATCGGTAGCTAGAATCGTGGTTCCGAACCATCCTAAAAGCGGTTCAAGACTGGCTCCACACCCCATGGAATCAGAACCGATTGTCTTCTGAATCATGGCCAGGACTAAGCGTTGGTTTGTTTGTGGGACAAGATGCTCTTTTATTGGAGATGTCTGATTTTAAATAACGGTTTGCCAATCAAATCTTGGTGTTTCCCCGACCTCCGAGACCTTATCCTCTTTCTATTATAAAAGCCTCGTAGAAAGGATTATCTGTTGGGTTCAAAACCGGTCTTCTAGGTGTCTTTATTATGTAGGTTGAGTGCAGTTGATTACTTCTGTCATCTAGAGTATAGCGAATTTCTAGTGTATGTATATTTTGTAATGCCTAAGAAAGTAGTTAAAACGTTGAAGGTATTTGTAGCTCCTTCTTATGAAAAGGGAGAAATCCAATGCTAAGGGTGCAAGGAAAAATGGGTTGATCTGTACTTCCTTAAATGTGAAGGGGGTCTTGGTCTACGAAGCTTAGACTCTTGGAATAAGAATTGTATATTGAAGAATTTGTGGCTCTTGATTGTGAAATAAGAATCTTTATGGATGGCTTGGTCCCATAAATACTTACTCGAGAACAAGAGTGTTTGGTTGCTTAATTGCCCAATTTCCTGCTCTTGGAACTGGCAGAAAATATTGGGTCTTCATGGAGTTACTAGCAAGTGTTGGAAAATGGCAAGTGAATGAGAATTTGATTCTCTAGAAAAATAATTAGGGCATCATAGCAACCGTATTAATCCGAATTAATCAAATTTGATTAATACTTTAATGACTGTATTAACTTAACTCAATTGTAATGGTCATATTAATATGGCAATGACCGTATTAATTCAAGTGTAACAGTCGTATTAATGCAGTGTAACTATCAAATTAATATTGTAACGACCGTATTAAAGCAGTGTAGCCGCCTAATTAGTAACTGGCATATTAATATTGTACATATCGAATTAATATTGTAACAGTTATGTTAATGCAATGTAATCGATAATATAATATTAATATAGTATAATAGTCAAGTTAATTACTATTAAATGACAGACCCTCTTAAATTGAGTCATTTACTCAAAGCTGAACATAAAGTTTTCGAACTCAAAGCACAAACTCTCTCTTTACTTTTCGTGCATAGTTTGCAACTAGTGTTCAGAATCTATTTAGTTCGCTTTGGGGCTTCAAGTTTGGTGCTACATATGACTCTGTTGTCATTGTATCCTAGGAGACGTCAACGTGTTCTCAGTACGATCGGAAGGGGGCGAATTAGTTTTAAGGAAACTGTGACTACCAAAGTCATCGACTTCTACTTTTTGTGTCTCTACTCTCATCTTTATTATTTTGAATTTAAAATTATATATTACCAAATTATTATAATGCGATTTTGTATCGTGTAATCAAAAGTTTCCATTTCCAATTTTTGTTATAATTTCAATTTGTTATCCAAGATGATATATATTTTGGCTAGGAGCTAAGCTCATCTCATATAAGGTCGGTACTGCCTCCTCTATATTCTTTTGATACAATCCCTGGCTACCAAGTGGCTCTGTTATTACTTTCTACAATAGAGGACTTTGTTGTTTCCCTAAAAAATGGCTCGCGGCTAGATTTCTTGATTCTTCATGAGGGTGTCTGGACTCTTCCCAGAGCTATTGATCCTCAGGCTCGTGATATTCATGATATGATTATAGCATTGGTTCTTACTAGATGTGACGCCTTGCTTTGGATTAGATCTTCCCACTTCACCATTTCAAAGGCCTGGAGTCCATTTGCAGCCTAAGCCTCCAATTCCGTGACATAAGCTGCTCCAGTTCCCTTATCATATCCTAAGAGCATGCTTTCTCTCTTGACTTGTTCTTCAGAACAAACTCTTGATGAAAGCCTGCCTTTGAGCATGGAGCTATTTAGACTCTGATTCCTGTTGTTTTTGTAATTCGTATCTCAAAACCCGAGGTCACCTATTATTTGCTTGCTCAATTTCCAGCTAGTTGTGAAGTAGGTTTTCTCCTGTTCTCTCCCTCCTGTCCTCCTAAGCAAGATTGGGCACATGAACTTACTATGGCTATTTCTTGGGGAGAGAAGAGCCTTGATACTATTATTAAAAAGTTGATTTGGTGTTGTTTTATTTATTGTATATGGAGAAAAAGGAACATTGGGGCTTTTTTAACATAATTAAAAAATGGTTCCATGTAGCCAAAACATTTGGTCGAGATAAAATATTATCGTATAAATTAATCGATTTGTTGTATGTTCAACAAACCAATTGATAAAACAATAACATCACTCAATCATACGTTTTCTTACAAGAGGGTAGCTTGGTCTTTGAAAAGGTTTTTTTTTTTCCGGTGTACAAAGGAGGCACATAAATCTAAAATGATAGAAGGAACGGGGATAAAAGGGTACAAAAAGTCTCACTAGTGACATCAAACACATGATCTCTAGGTTACATGACTAGAGTATTACCAACAGTGTCAAACTCTATTTCCCGTCTTTGAAAGAATTTTTTCTTTTGTTAAACCAGTTCCTTGAAAAAAACCTAAAAATGTCAAGTTGGTTTAGTACGGATAGTTCAACATCCTTTTTACCTTAAATAAGATCTTATATATAATTTTTTTTGAAGAAAGAGTATATGATTTGGAGAATTTTTCAATCATTCTATCCTACGTAAATCTAAATTAGTTGGGACCATATGAACTTCTAGTTCCAGGTAGTGTGCATCATTAGAAAAAACCTAAAAAACTTTTACAGCGACACATGCAAAGGATGATACTAGAGTAGCCGTCTCAAATCCCAGGCTAGGTTGTCCCAGGTTTAGTGAATGACTTATTCATATATAAATTGAGACATCAAATAATTCAATTTTGTAAAATTTTCATCCATCCATATAAGAGACTAAGATCATTTGTCGTTTCCACCTAAAAAGCTATTAAATGATGACACCAAATTCTCTTATAAACTCAAGTTAATATGTTAAACCAAGTTATGTGAGATTTAATTCTCGACACCTGCCTTCATGTAGCAATGTACTCATACTTGTCATATGCCCTTACATACCCCTTCTCAACAACCGACTTCAAGCCGGGCATATTTCTGTGATATCCAAAAAAAATTGCAAAGAAAAAAAATAATATTTATTTACTTATAATTATCTTAATTTATTTTTGATATTCTTGGTAATGGATATGAAGGCATATGTACTCCCCTGCCAAAGATATAAAAATATATATATGTATGTGTGTGTGAGTGTGCCATATTTCAAGCTCTCCTTGAGAGCTTATCCTTTTGTCCTCCTTCTGTGAATTGTTTAAAAAGCCATGTCCATCCCATTTCATTCGGCATCTGAGAGCAAAAGAGAGGAAAGAAAGAGAGGAAATTGAGAGAGGGCAGCGAGAGCAATGCTGAGGAAAAGAAAATTGATTTGATCAATTGCTTTTGATTTTGAGCTGAACAAGGTGAGTAACCTATCTATAAATTAGTTTTTTTTATCTTATATATTATATGTTTTAGAACTGCAATGTCATGGCCATGTCAGTGTTACAGATCATGCATGTATTTTAGTAGTATGGATGAGATTGAGAAAAATGAAATTGAAGGAAAGTGGTGAGTCTTTTAGTGTCCCGAGCCCGTCGTGAGCCCAGCAGGGAAAGGGCTACCCGGGGCAGAGAGTGGAGTCGCCGTTGTGGTCGGGAGCTGGAAGGGACACAGGAGCGATCCGAGTTCTGACGGTCTTTGTGTTATTTTATTGGATATATATATATATATATATGTCTTTTAGGATATGGTTATTCAATGGGTATTCAATGGGCTTCAAGCTCACCCTATCATTCCTTGTAGTTGTTTTACAGGATATTTGGAGAACAGTGAAGGTCTCGAGAAATCTTAGATTTCGATTTTTATATTGAATTTTATATGATTTGTGTATATTTTTACTTCAATTATTTGTATTTATTTGAATTTTTCCCTACTTCATTATTTATTTGAACTCGAATTGCGAGTCGTTATAATTTCTTCTGGTCTCAGGAAAGGGGGACAAATCATCACGAGGCGGGCTTTTTTCTCCTGTCCTCGAGCCAACATACAAGTTAATTGTATTTTCGTACTTGATAAATTAGTCATGAGTCAGACATTTTTCATTAAGTATGAGGCATAATTGATTACGAGTTTCATTCTCAAATCTGGTATGGTGTGAGTTCACACGGAAATCTGTTCTTGTACAATGTAACATTTTCATCCGGACCTACAAGAGACTTAGACCATTTCATCCCAAAAGTCCGAGTTAATTAAGTGATAGTACTCGGTTCTTTTGTAAATCTTAATCTAAGTTAATACTTTAACCCAACCGATGCGAGACTATGCTACAAGTTCAGGACCATAAGTGATGCCCCATTTCTTATATTTCAATTTGAGAGTGTAGATGTAAAGTTAGATCCTTCCAACACCTTCTATCATATCTCTAAGGATGTTTGGTGCTTCACCTTTGCTCCTGCGGTAGGAAGCATACCTCAAGTATATGGTCTCTCCCAGTAGAAAAGCTTCTTGATTGGATATGACATATAACAAAAGGCCATCTGCTTTAGACTTACCGATTGTAGAAATTTCTAGGTTCGAAATATATATATATATATATGTGTATGTATATATACATTGACAAGAATGTTAAAAACGCTTTTCATGTTTAATGGTTATAAAGACTAAACTTCTAGTGTTTAACATTTTTCTTTGCCATACGACTAATTAACTTAATATTTTTTGTAATAGAAATATGACATTGATTAAATATAAAGGAATAATTAATTTTTCACATAATTAATCTTGAACTTTTTCTTTTAAGATGGGTAAAATATCAATAGACAATAAAAGTGAATTCATCCAAAACAAAAAATCCACAATGATCAAGATTATTAGCACGGACTTTGGTATTGGCATGTCAGGCATTGGGGATCGAGGAAATCCCCATGAGATCATTCAACGAAATTAGAAAAGATAAGAAAGAGTAAGCAAAACACTGGTCATTGTTCCTGCCCGAAGGAGATATATACTAGAAGACTCGGCAAATGAATAATCTTGAATATCAATGAGTAATTGGTAGTAGCTTTTTGTCAAATAGGAGAAGAGAATGGACTTTGTTGAAGTTTGCAAATTGGGATATACCTTAAATTTACATGGGAGACCAAACCAATAGAAAAGGTGTTTTGCTCTTTCTTGGAAGAAAAGTCGGTATTACATATGTATGTAGATATTAGCACATATTTTTGTGATAAACTATCGACATATACATCTACATGATACGTATGTAGATATGTATATATGTATGTACATGCATACGCATTAACCCAAATTTTTGTGATAAACTATCGAGACATACGTATACCTCGACTTGACCATCTCTTTGTCTAATTCGGTTGAGGGTTTTCAGGCCCAAATTTTATACATGGCAAGTTTCATTACTTGTTAACAAACTTATTGTTACAATTAATATAAATGTATGTATATATAAGCACATATTTTTGTGATAAGCTCTTCGGACATATATATGTATATATGCAGGTATATATTTATACATGTAAAATTTAATGGTATTATAAGAGTTTGAAAACCATAGAAATATGTCTAATAGAGTAAAAATATTAAAAAATTAAACAATGTAATATGGAGATAAGAATGCCCAAAAATGATCAATATTATCAGTACGGGCTTTGGTATAGGTATGTCAAGAACCGGCAGTTCAATGAGAACTCCATGAGAATGTCCAAAAAATATAGTTCGAATAAAATGAGACAAGACAAGAGTAAGTAGAACTCTCGTTATTGTAAAAGGAGACTTGACGATGATTGGACAGACTAACAAAAGTTAATGTGTTCCTGCACCCCAAAGGAGATATATATACTAGGAGATGCGGCTAATAAGTGTGTTGAATTGGTGGCGCAGTGGTACAAGTAAGGGACGCTATCTTCTTTATCCAAGTTAATGAGTAAGGATATCCAGCAAAAAAAAGCTAATGAGTGAGGATGCTAGTTTATTCCCACTTCCAATCCTTATTGAGCCATGGACGTTGGTTATTAATTATATATTAGCAGTGTTCCATGAGTAGAAAGGGTGCCAGACAAAGAATATGCTCATGAGGCTCGTATCGATCCTCTACCACATAACAAAGTGGTCGATCGTCTACCACAGAATGGAGTAGTGGGGCTTGCTCATATATAAACAGATTATCACAACCTTCACATAATTTTGTTGTGGTGGATACATGAACAGCTAGGAGAAATGGATAGTCAAAAAAAAAAAAAAAGGTAAGCCATCATAAAACAGAGTGCACGTACTTGTTGGTTTCTCCAACAGCTAATACTGCTAATACCCCACATTATGTAGAAAAAAAGTGAATGAAATATTTAGTAAGTTAAAAATATTTGAGTGTATGATGTTTAAAAGCTTATGTTATAAAGTGAGTACACCGGAATGTTCCAAATATAATGTTAATCGAGAGATGAATTTAATTTTCCCTATTAATTCCATGTAATTTCTTTTCTATTTTTTTAATCGGTAAAATTTAGTTGTATTTATTCATAATGGGTTCAGTCGGAAGGACCCCAAAAACATAGTTCACTTGTCTAGTATGAAAAACCCCTTTGACATATAGAGTGGGCTACTTGATTTGATTCCTAGTTAACCATTTTTTGTCCCAGTAATCAAAAAAGTTACAAGGGCATGCAAATCCAAAAGAATGGGATGTGAATCCCATAGAAGTCTTTGACTATCTGTTGCACCCTTTACCACTTCTTGAGCATAAAAAAAAATAACTATTCTGCTCTAAACATTTTGTAAGGCTATCATTGTGGTTATTAGAACTGCCTTGAACTCAGCTTGATTGGATGAGGTAGCTTTGATTGTTTGACTCCCGAGAGCCACCTTAGTTCCCCCACTAAAAGCTGCCCCTGCAATACAAGCATTTTCGGATCTCCAAGCAGCATCAGCAAATATTTCAATATTGGAAACTGAAAGGGAACTCCTGCCAAGGGTGAATTGAGGAATATTTTCTATTTCCGCGACCTCAAGATCAATACAAATGTTAGTGGAACCGTTATGTTCAGCAAAAATTCTATTATTTTTGTGAAGGAAGTTTACTAAATTCGGGTCGCCATTTGAATAGAGAGTGTTATTCATTTTGATGCAAAGGTTGTCTAACAATATTGCCCCTAATCTCATGAATTCTTCCTTATCAGATTCACTAGGTAGAGGAATTGGTGGGTCACAAGTAAACTCAAATAAACTTTTTAATGTAAAGGAAAAGTTTCTTTAAAAAAAAAAGAATAGTCTGCAGGATACTAAAAGCCAATCCAAGTGATATTTGAACTGGATCGATCTTTAAGAGATAGATTACTGTCATCGTAATTTTTGTTGTATAAATAAGATTCAAATTGAGACGTGCTTCAGTGAAAGTAATACAGAACCATTTTAATTAATCCATGCTGCAATAATTTTATCTTTTGGGCGAATTCACTTTTAGTCTGTGCTGATATTTTGTCCATCTTGCAAGTAAACCTTCAAGATTAATTTCGTGAAAAAAATTAGTTACTCCTTTATATTTATTTATCACTTAATATTTTGGTGGTTCAGTCTTATTAAATTACGTACTAAATTGCTTTTCACGGGGCCAAAATTTTCGTAAGGGTTAAAACTTTTAACATGTTGGATTTTCCTTCTCTGCCAAACTCTGTCTACACCTCCGCTCGCAGCTCCTTCTCATTGTATTTTTCATAGTAGCAGGACCCTACACTGAATAAGACCGATCCCTAATTTTGAATCCGGATTCTAACATGTTGAGCTTGTCACTAAAATTACTTAATGGCAAAATACAGTTTGATGATAATTCTATCATTTTTTTTTGTAACAAATTTTTATTTTCTCCAATGAAATCTATGTCCCGTGAGCAGCTTAGGATTTGTCACAAATATTTTGACTAAATGCATTTTTAGTGACTAAAATAAATTTTCATCACTAAATTAAAATTCTTCAATGACCACTCTTATGATAGTTATTGAGGTAGAAAAGTTATTTGAAGATTATCATCATGAGAATACGGGAAAGAGTAAGGATTCAAGAGCTACGTGGAGTTAATTCGACGATTATGAGCATCATGTGAATTCATGATGATGAATATTTCTTCATTTAATTTTGATCACGTAAATTTATTTCTCCATTTATTTTTTCTCATTTTTCTCTGTCTTTAATTGATAATCCCTAGTATTTAGTTTTCTACTTTTATTTTATATAGTATACATACGCCATGTACTGTACATATGAATCGTGTGCAAAATCAATATAAAAAGCCATACTCAACCCCTTTCCATTCATAACTAAATCTTCAAG